>JAPTMU010000166.1:155000-410000 GCA_028583405.1 Pogonophryne albipinna
CTGTGTGCGTCACTCTTTAGTGTCCCCTGGTCTCCCAGCTGTGTGTATCACTCTTTAGTGTCCCCTGGTCTCCCAGCTGTGTGCGTCACTCTTTAGTGTCCCCTGGTCTACCAGCTGTGTGTGTCACTCTTCATGTCCCCTGGTCTCCCAGCTGTGAGCGTCACTCTTTAGTGTCCCCTGGTCTCCCAGCTGTGTGCGTCACTCTTTAGTGTCCCCTGGTCTCCCAGCTGTGTGCGTCACTCTTTAGTGTCCCCTGGTCTCCCAGCTGTGTGCGTCACTCTTTAGTGTCCCCTGGTCTCCCAGCTGTGTGCGTCACTCTTTAGTGTCCCCTGGTCTCCCAGCTGTGTGCGTCACACTTTAGTGTCCCCTGGTCTCCCAGCTGTGTGCGTCACACTTTAGTGTCCCCTGGTCTCCCAGCTGTGTGCGTCACTCTTTAGTGTCCCCTGATCTCCAGCTGTGTGTGTCACTCTTTAGTGTCCTCTGGTCTCCCAGCTGTGTGCGTCACTCTTTAGTGTCCCCTGGTCTCCCAGCTGTGTGCGTCACACTTTAGTGTCCCCTGGTCTCCAGCTGTGTGTGTCACTCTTTAGTGTCCCCTGGTCTCCCAGCTGTGTGCGTCACTCTTTAGTGTCCCCTGGTCTCCCAGCTGTGTGCGGCACTCTTTAGTGTCCCCTGGTCTCCCAGCTGTGTGTGTCACTCTTTAGTGTCCCCTGGTCTCCCAGCTGTGTGTCACTCTTTAGTGTCCCCTGGTCTCCCAGCTGTGTGCGTCACACTTTAGTGTCCCCTGGTCTCCCAACTAGTGTGCGTCACTCTTCAGTGTCCCCTGGTCTCCAGCTGTGTGTGTCACTCTTTAGTGTCCCCTGGTCTCCCAGCTGTGTGCGTCACTCTTTAGTGTCCCCTGGTCTCCCAGCTGTGTGTGTCACTCTTTAGTGTCCCCTGGTCTCCCAGCTGTGTGTGTCACTCTTTAGTGTCCCCTGGTCTCCCAGCTGTGAGCGTCACTCTTTAGTGTCCCCTGGTCTCCCAGCTGTGTGCGGCACTCTTTAGTGTCCCCTGGTCTCCCAGCTGTGTGCGTCACTCTTTAGTGTCCCCTGGTCTCCGTTGTGTTCTGAGCTTCTTGCAGCGTTTGGTTTCTGCAGCTTTCAGTAAACCGCTGCCATGTCTCCTCAAGCTGCTGGATGTCCTCTAAACGCTGCCATGTCTCCTCAAGCTGCTGGATGTCCTCTAAACGCTGCCATGTCTCCTCAAGCTGCTGGATGTCCTCTAAACGCTGCATGTGTTCTCAAGTTGCTGAAGAGGTTTCTTCATGCAGAACATTTGTGTTTTTATATCTGCATCCTTTCTGAAGCTGCAGCGTCTTCCTCCCGATGGAAGAGTTTCTAGCACCTCAGGCCTCCGTATTTAATATCCCTAGAAATAGATCCTCAGGTTATAAAATGCAAATGAAAGTAAAACCTGACATTTTCCATAGTTAATAATTACATAGAGTATTATGTAAACCTCTTGATCATCAAGTTTTACTGTTTTGTGACTCTTGGTCTTTGTGTGTCCTCGATGTGTTTGCTGAAGCATCAGGACACACACCCAGAACATTTTATCAGCTGTGTGTGCTATCGCTCAGAGACTGAACCGGAGGGCAGCTCATTAGCAGAACATGTCTCGTGTGAATATGAAGTATAATGTATAAGTAGCTTAATGAGCAAACACTCAGCTGTACACTGACAGTTAGTATGCCTAATGTACTGCCCCGTCTATGGTAGATTATTATTATATAAAATATATATTATATATACACACAAAGATGCATTACATCCAAAAAAACAGAGCATACAATGAGAGCACATGATACACTTAAAATGTTTCGTTTATAATACTATTACTATATATGAAAGCAAAAAAATAAATAAAACACATTTTCATTTTGTAATGGTTGTTTAATTAAAAACACAACATTCAACACATTTTCATAAAAAAACACATTACATTTTACCAAGTTAGTGTCGTAGTGCATACAAGGTAATAGACTTAACGATTTGCACTGCTGCTTCTCTCCGCGTTTCATTTACAGTGATCGCTTTATCGTTCAATTCCCATACTCTACCCGCCTTAAGAGACACTATTTTCAGATACAATTTCTCCATTTTCACCCCTTTCCTCTGGTTCTCCCCAAAAAGATAACGTAGAGACTTTTTCTGACTCTGGAGGAATGTAAGGGGGGTTATCAGGGGACTCTACCCGCCTTAAGAGACACTATTTTCTGATATATTTTATCCATTTTCACCCTTTTCTCTGGTTCTTCCAAAAGTTAACTTACACTATTTCTGACTCTGGAGGAATGTAACGGGAGTTATCAGGGGACTTTATCCGCCTTAAGAGAAAAAAAATTCGGATACATTTATCCATTTCAGTGAAACAAGGCAGTTTTGAACATTTGACAGATTTATGCTTAATTCTCTCAACAAAAAAAAGATACTGAAAGAGACACTTTTATGTTTAAAAGCTGACCACTACCATGAGTATTCGTCAAGCATCTGACTCTTAATGTCAGTTTGTCATTTTGAGGCTATTTCAGTGAAACAAGGCAGTTTTGAACATTTGACAGATTTCTGCTTAATTCTCTCAAAAGTTACCGAAAGATACACTTTCTTTTTAAAAAGCTGTCCACTACCATGAAAGTACTGGAGACTGCCCCTGTCTTGTCACATAGATTATACTATCTGTGTCGTAGTAGAAAACTCTGTGCTGTAATTTCTCCAGTTCACTGTATAGTTTCAGCCAGTTTGTGATTTTGACGCCATTTCAGTGAAACAAGGCTGTTTTGAACATTTGACAGATTTATGCTTAAATTCTCTGAGAAAGTTACTGAAAAAAACAAAACAAAGAAAAACAAAAAAAAAACAGAGCATACAATGAGAGCACATGATACACTTTAAATGTTTCGTTTACAATACTATTACTATATATGAAAGCAAAAAAATAAATAAAACACATTTTCATTTTGTAATGGTTGTTTAATTGAAAAAACACAACATTCAACACATTTTCATAAAAAAACACATTACATTTTACCAAGTTAGTGTCGTAGTGCATACAAGGTAATAGACTTAACGATTTGCACTGCTGCTTCTCTCCGCGTTTCATTTACAGTGATCGCTTTATCGTTCAATTCCCATACTCTACCCGCCTTAAGAGACACTATTTTCGGATACAATTTCTCCATTTTCACCCCTTTTCTCTGGTTCCCCCAAAAAGATAACGTAGAGACTTTTTCTGACTCTGGATGAATGTAAGGGGAGTTGTCAGGGGACTCTACCTGCCTTAAGAGACACTATTTTCAGATACAATTTCTCCATTTTCACCCCTTTCCTCTGGTTCTCCCAAAAAGATAACGTAGAGACTTTTTCTGACTCTGGATGAATGTAACGGGAGTTGTCAGGGGACTCTACCCGCCTTAAGAGACACTATTTTCGGATATATTTTATCCATTTTCACCCTTTTCTCTGGTTCTTCCAAAAGTTAACTTACACTATTTCTGACTCTGGAGGAATGTAACGGGAGTTATCAGGGGACTTTATCCGCCTTAAGAGACACTATTTTCGGATACATTTATCCATTTCAGTGAAACAAGGCAGTTTTGAACATTTGACAGATTTATGCTTAATTCTCTCAAAAAGTTACCGAAAGATACACTTTTATGTTTAAAAGCTGACCACTACCATGAGATTTCGTCAAGCATCTGACTCTTAATGGCAGTTTGTCATTTTGAGGCTATTTCAGTGAAGACCGTTTTGAACATTTGACAGATTTATGCTTAATTCTCTCAAAAAGTTACCGAAAGATACACTTTTCTTTTTAAAAGCTGTCCACTACCATGAAAGTACTGGAGACTGCCCCTGTCTTGTCACATAGATTATACTATCTGTGTCGTAGTAGAAAACTCTGTGCTGTAATTTCTCCAGTTCACTGTACAGTTTGTGATTTTGACGCTATTTCAGTGAAACAAGGCTATTATGAACATTTGACATATTTATGTTTAAATTCTCTGAGAAAGTTACTGAAAGATACACTTTTGTGTATAAAAGCTGAAAAGTAGGCGTTGTAGTTTTTTCATCTATCATTTCCAACCAAGCAGCAATAGGTCACATTTAAGAATAAGTAATAGTTTGTCAAGATTTTGCAGAACAAGCCAAAAAGTATAGTTTGTCAGAAAATATGGAAAAGTCATTGTGTACAAAATAGTATGTTGAAAATCAAAAAGAAAAGAAACTCTATTCATTACAAATTAATGAATATTTTACCCAGTTCTAAAGTTTTGCACCCCTTAAAGAAAACCCCATTCCTACCAAGTACTTCATATTATACCCTTTGTTAAGTGTTGCGTACATCAAGGTGTATCTTAAAGTATCTTGGTAGCAGAAAATAACTAAAATATGTAAGGTTATCAGAAAAGAAAAAACCTTTATAACTGTATAAGTGTTTTTACAGCAATAAAAAAAAACCCTGCCATTAAAAGAAAACCAAATTCCTTACAAAAGTACTTCATAATCTACCAGTTGTTAAGTGTTGCATACGCCAGTGTGTCTAAAAGTATCTTAGTAACACAAGAAAAGAGAAAAAAGTGTTGATGTTAACAAAAACTGGATTGTTCCACTGAAATAATATATAAATAATTTCAAAAAGTGCGTTGTATGTATTCAGATAAAGTATTTTGTTAGAATATTAAGTCCAAGATGGTTACATTTTTTACCCCTTAAACCATTTGTATTATATTTTTGTTTTCCTAATAAAGACAGAGTCACCTGAATTAATTTTGTCTCCATACCTTTTTTTTATTTTTTACATTTTGTAACAATCTTTAAACATTTGTAGAGACCAAACACTGTGGTTAAAATGAGTGTCTTTATGACGTCTCTCACACAGTTGGTATTTTTCACAAGATTCATTTTTAAACACATCATCTTGATACAGAGATAACACATTTTCGTAAGACCTTTTACATAGGCAGAAAACACAATGCTTTTCTTTGAGGGGTCTTTAGTTTAAAATGATCTGGTGAGGAGGGTGTGACTTGTTATGTTGAGTGGGAGGCTGAGTCCTCTGCAAAAGTGAGTGTCTTTTTCACCAGTATAATGTCCATCGATGTCTGACTCTGTTTAAAAAGTTGCAGTTTGTGATTTTGAGGCTATTTCAGTGAAGGCTGTTTTTGAACATTTGACTGATTTATGCTTAATTTTCTCAGAAAGTTACTGAAAGATACACTTTGTGTAAAAAAGCTGACCACTACCATGAAGTACTCTGAGTAGATTTCGTTAAGAATCTGACTCTTAATGACAGTTTGTGATTTTGAGGCTATGTCAGTGAAGGCTGTTTTGAACATTTGACCGATTTATGCTTAAATTCTCTGAGAAAGTTACTGAAAGATACACTTCTGTGTATGAAAGCTGAAAAGTAGATAATGAAGTACTCTGTGTCAGTAGATTTCGTTAGGATTCTGCCTCTTAATGGCCGTTTGTGATTTTGAGGCTTGAAAAACAGAGGCTGTTTTGACCATTTGACAAAATTATGCTTAATTCTCTCAAAAAGTTACCGAAAGATACACTTTTCTTTTTTAAAAAGCTGAAAAAGTAGATAATGAAGTACTCTGTGTCAGTAGATCTCGTTAAGAATCTGACTCTTAATGGCAGTTTGTGATTTTGAGGCTATTTCAGTGAAGGCTGTTTTGAACATTTGACAGATTTATGCTTAAATTCTCTCAGAAATTTACCGAAAGATACACTAATGTGTTTAAAAGCTGACCACTACCATGTATAACTCTGCTCATATTTTTTATCAAATACCCCTCTCAATTTGGATATCCTTACAAGCTCCCCCTCCTTAAAGTTCATTTTGGCAGCAGCCTTTTTAGGAAGGCCAGAGGGGGTATACAGGTTCCGAAACACTTGAGCCGCATTTTCCTTGGTCACCTGCATTGGTGTCATTTTAATACTTCGATGATAACTATTATTGTAACTTTCAATTAGTTCAGGTAAGACGTCTATATATCTATGAGTGTTTTTAGCTGTAAAATACCGCCACATTTTAGTTTTCAGCGTACGGTTAAATCTCTCTACCACACATGCCTTCATATCACTGGCTGTTGCATAATGTGCAATACCTCGTTTCTTCAATAAGGTTTGAAAAACTTTGTTAAAGAATTCTTTCCCTGCGTCTGTTTGTATCTTTTTGGGAATCTGACTGTGTGTTAAAATTGTATCAAAAGCCTTGGTAACCTCTATGCCCGTCTTCTTCTTTAATGCCTGAGCATAGGCTTTTTTCGAAAATACATCTACGACTGTTAACAAATAATTAAAACCATCATTATATTTGGACAGTGACTGCATATCGCAAAGATCTGCTTGAGATTGTTGTAGCGGTCTGAGTACGAAAACTCTGTTTCTTACAAAATGCACCCTAGCCGGCTTATGCAAAGTATATGCATCCTGCTCAGATAAATATTCTCTGACTTTCTCTACATTTACTTGTTTACCCATTTCATTCTGTACAGCTCTATGGAGTTTATCCACACCTCCTAAACTCCTTGGATTAGAAGGAGTGTAGTACACAAAAACCTAAATAAGATCTTTTTTAAATTAATATGAATACCTTCTTTGCAAAACAGATACTTCCTTGTAGTTAACAGTTTCACAAAAACTTGAAAAGAAAACATCCTTAGCAAGCACTAATCATTTAAAGCAAAACCCTGAATCAAATCTAGAGAGGACAATAACGTTTTTTAGGTGTCTTAGTGAGTGAAAATTAATGGCTGTTTTATTTAGTTTTCAGCGTATTTCTTTTTAAAGACTAACTCCATCCCCTCGCTTCTCACCTCACAGAGAGTGTCTTAATCAACATATAGATTAGCATACCAGGCTTATCTCTAACCCTCACACAAAGGCCAACTCCAACGTGTGTGTGTGTGTGTGTGTGTGTGTGTGTGTGTGTGTGTCTGAATTGTTCTTAAGGTAGGGGGTAGGTCATTTTGGAGAAACCATCTCGAGTGAGCGAGAATTAGAAAAGTACACAACCGAAAATCTGCCACTTCCTCACATAGCCCCTCCTCCAGCACACATGAACACGCTCCACATGACCAAAAAAAGAGGGCACGAGATAAGTTTATGCAAAGATCTCTGGCTGTAGGCGTCTGACTCCTGCACAGCTGTGGCATTCGTTTCTTGAATGGCGCTCCGGACGGATGGCGGTAAGTTGTCACAGGCGTCTCTTGGCCCAGGGGGTTAGACAGTCTCACACTTAACTTCAAAGAGACACCTAGATTAACATCAAAAGGCTTATAACACACCACCTCAAAGGGCATAACATCACAGGCTAATTAGATTATACAACCCTGAGGGGGACCAGACAGCGTAACTTCAAAGAGACTGCATTAATCAACACATCAAAGAAATAGACAACAAAGGCACTACCCTAGGGGGCTTTTCACACCTACCTATTATCTCACATCAAAGAATTAGACTACAAGGGGGGACATGGGCCAGACAATATAACTTCAAAGAGACTGCATTAATCAACACATCAAAGAAATAGACAACAAAGGCACTACCCTTGGGGGCTTTTCACACCTACCTGTTATCTCACATCAAAGAATTAGACTATAAGGGGGGACAGGGCCAGACAATATAACTTCAAAGAGACTACCTTAATCAACACATCAAAGAAATAGACAACAAAGGCACTACCCTGGGGGGCTTTTCACACCTACCTGTTATCTCACATCAAAAGATCTCGAACAATGGGAGGCGGGACTTAGCTCATTAACATGATTGTACCCAATCACATCAAAGGGTTTCGAACAATGGAGGCGGGACTTAGCTCATTTGCATAATTGGGGGCGTGTCAGCTGTCACTTTTTTATGCATACTAATGAGACGAAAGGGGCATCCTTACTACTACTAATATACATTTAAATTATGTGTCTATGGTAGATTATTATTTTATAAAATATATATTATATAACTGGTTTTAATCTGTAAATAATGTGATTTGTTTGAATTATTATTATTTATTTGCTGTTATTTTTTTCCCTCGCAAAACATAATGGCATGTTTTTTATTTTATTTATTAGAATTATAATAATTATTATATCATTGTTTTAATTTGTTTAAATATTATTATAATTTACTGTTATTTTTTTATATTATGGCATGTTCTGTCGTGAGTTGAGGAAAAGTACATCAAGATATGTAATATGTTGCATCATCACTGACACAGTCATGGACATACTTGCGCAACACACACACACACACACACACACACACACACACACACACACACACACACACACACACACACACACACACACACACACACACACACACACACACACACACACACACACACACACACACACACACACACACACACACACACACACACACACACACACACACACACACACACACACCTTACTGACAGAGAGCAAGCATACATCCTGTCCTGTAATTACTGCATACTTTCTGCATTGTTTAAGCGTGTGTGTGTGTGTGTGTGTGTGTGTGTGTGTGTGTGTGTGTGCAGAGAGCAGGCGCCCTGTTAAGGATTGTTTTCTCGCCGTCTTGTCGTCTCACGGTGATGAGGGCTGTGTGTTCGGGGCTGATGGGAAACCTGTCCTTCTGTCACGCATTTACAATTACTTCGACAACGAGTGCTTTAAGGAAAAGGCCAAAGTGTTCCTGATACAGGTCTCTACAGGACAGACACACACACACACACACACACACACACACACACACACACACACACACTCCCGGAACATCTTTATCGGTAGTAGATGAAACCGATTTCTCAGTTACTGTCTATCAGCAGCTACATCTCGCTGCTTCTGGAGATAAATCCAGTTCTTTAACCCGTGTCATGTTCGGGTCAAATCTGACCGTGTTTCCATCGATCATAACTATTGTGTTTTATATTTGATTGCTTCAAGGCCTTCAGATATACTCCACAGGAGGCATTTAAACATATACAATTGCTGATAGCCACTTTCACTGAATTATGGTGTTCATGGTCGAAAATGACCCCATAGGAAATGCATGGCTAACCGTAGATTATGTCCATCCATCAGAGAGTACACACACATCGAGAACAGGTTCATTTTGAATACATTTGAGTTTGTATTCTTTTGTATATTCACTGCAGTTATTCATGTGAACTAAAAGGGAATTAAATAACATTCAGTGATGATTCATGGTTTTGTGTTTCTATAAGAGCAGTTAAAACCAGGACCACCAGAGTAAGGGGGAAGGACTGAACATGACAACAGGGTTAGGTTTCATTGACTCTCAGAGGATAATACAAAAAGGTATAAGGGCATGATGTTCACAAGATACAGGGAGGAATTTGTTTAATCATAATTGGGTGTTTAAGGTTTATTTATGTATTTGGTTTGTTATTTTATCTTTTCAATAACATTTTTTTTAATAACTTCTTCCCAACCCTTCTCGAATGTGTAATTAAGTAGATCATTTGTTTATATATCATTTGTAAGTCAGTCGTATTTTTGTTTATCAATTTGACACTGCTTGAGTTTGTACGGTATCATGATTCTCATGTTTCATTTCATTATTTATTTTTTGTATTATTGTTTTACACATTCAAAATAAATCAAATGACAGTGTTTCCCTGCAGGCGTGTCGGGGGGGCGCTCTGGATGACGGCGTGGAGGTGGACTCAGTCACTGACAGCAGCGAGTGCAGCTTCACTCAACATCTCTCTGTTCCCATAGACACAGCTGTGATGTACGCCACGGCTCCAGGTAAACTGCACCTGTACTGTACCAACATTAGCCGCCTTTAGCTTAGCGGAGGTGACGTGAAGTCATGTGACCGTGCTGTAGTTCCTTTATAGCCCAACATTAGCCTCCTTTAGCTTAGCGGTGGTGACGTGAAGTCATGTGACCGTGCTGTAGTTCCTTTATAGCCCAACATTAGCCTCCTTTAGCTTAGCGGTGGTGACGTGAAGTCATGTGACCGTGCTGTAGTTCCTTTATAGCCCAACATTAGCCTCCTTTAGCTTAGCGGTGGTGACGTGAAGTCATGTGACCGTGCTGTAGCTCCTTTATAGCCCAACATTAGCCTCCTTTAGCTTAGCGATGGTGACGTGAAGTCATGTGACCGTGCTGTAGTTCCTTTATAGCCCAACATTAGCCTCCTTTAGCTTAGCGGTGGTGACGTGAAGTCATGTGACCGTGCTGTAGTTCCTTTATAGCCCAACATTAGCCTCCTTTAGCTTAGCGGTGGTGATGTGAAGTCATGTGACCGTGCTGTATCTCCTTTATAGCCCAACATTAGCCTCCTTTAGCTTAGCGGTGGTGACGTGAAGTCATGTGACCGTGCTGTAGTTCCTTTATAGCCCAACATTAGCCTCCTTTAGCTTAGCGGTGGTAACGTGAAGTCATGTGACCGTGCTGTAGTTCCTTCATAGTGTTTCCTGGTCTGACGTCCTCCCTCCTCCTCTCCTCAGGTTACGGAGCCTTCATGCACCCTCTGGGCTCGGTCTTCCTGCAGACTTTCTGCCGCTTGCTGCAGGAGGAAGGGAACCGTGAGCTGGAGCTGACCCGCCTGATGACCCGTCTCTCTCACAGCGTGGCCTTCACCTTCCAGGCCAAAGGAGGCGCTCTGGCCGGGAAGAAGGAGATGCCGTGCTTCCTGACTCGACTGACCAGAGAAGTGTTCCCGTTCGCCTCCATGCAATAGAGAGTTGCAGGATCGAGTCCTAAGACCCGGAAGTGAGTCAGCATTTCACCACTTCCTGTTCCCTCGTCTCAGAGCCAATGGGATCTCTCCATAGGATTTTGAAAACTATCTGGAAATAAGGTCTGTGGTTGAGACACATTGAAGAGACGGATCACGTTTTGTTCTACGACATTAAATCCATCAGCAGTGACCCCACTGGTGATTTCTGAAGAGTTGACGTGTCTGAAAAACGATGGTTGTTACCAAGTGGCTGAATAGGACTACAGAAGTCGTGGATGCCGTTGTACGTCATTACGCCGAACACGTGAACACTCCTCTAAGTTAGTTTCTGTTCTGCTTGAAAGCAAGTCCCTGCCTCCTGCAGACTGTTCAAACAAACGCTTCAACTCGTTCCATCTAGAATCTGTGTGTTTGAATATGGATCTGAAGTTGGCGTGACGTTGAAGTCGTGCTGCTGGACTCGCCTGTAGTTCCTTTGTAGCATCACGTTAGCATTTAGCTTCTGGCCATTAGATTTATGATTCGAACATTATGAAAGTAGACATGTGGAGATTATCCGGCTGAACAAAACGTGCATTTATCAAACAGCTTCGTTTTCCACAGATCTTATTTTTTACAATATTCCAAATCCTATGGAGAAATCCCGTTGCTTTTTTGTCGAGGGAACCGGCAGCTTATTTCCAGGTCCGCCTACAAAAATAAGTAATCACTGCTCCGCTCTATTGAAATCATTTCAAAGCAGAAATGTCAAGCATCATCTAGTTTGAGTTTCAAACTTGCAATCACCTACGGCAACATTTCATAATTTAAAATATCATAACGTTTTCACCGATTGGTCAGAAGAACCAAGTTCATTTTAAATATGTTTACAGACCAATTGATTAAACGATAAATGATATGGCAGATTAATCAGTAAAACAATATGTGGTTACGGCTCTGTTCAATCTTTACAAAGATAGCTTTTCCCACGCCTCGACACGGACTCCTTCCATCAGCTCGACGGGAGAAACCTGACTGCATGTGTGGAGTCAGTTCTCATTAGCAGGGCTGTGATCGAATAGTCCAACAAATCAGCTCATTGTGTTTGTATTGATCACATGAATACACATTAGTATAATTGTATGAAGCTTTCAGAATAAACAGCCGATGGATATTTATTTCTACCTTCAGATGACGTGAGAAACCTGTTTGTATTTGTATTTATATTTTGAATTCCTGTAGAAAATCTAAAGATGCCATCAAGTAAACTACTTGTCTGCTGAAATACTCTGCATATTGTACATACTCTGAAGTTCACGGGTGTGTGTGTGTGTGTGTGTGCGTGTGCTACCTCACAATAAAGAATTATTTTAATGCTTTAATTTCAATTTCATTTGTTGATTTTTGTTACTTATATATTTTTTCAATATTATAAATGTCTTTATTTTATATATTTTAATTTTATTTTTCAAACATATTCTCCTCGATATTTTTACAATTTGTATTTATTCCTTTGTATTTCCATATTTATTTAATTGGTATTATTATTCTTTAACATTGCATCCATGATTTTTAACAAACACGACACCAGCGCCCTCTAGTGACCTCACTTCCAAACTACATGTGCATTTGAGAGAGCTCTGAATTTACACACTAACTTACTTCATAATAATACTGGTGTACTTTTACTCAAGTAAGATTTTGAATTCAGGTATTTTAACTGTAATGTAGTACTTTTGTTCATGTTTTTATTGTATATCTTCTTTTTCTTGAGTAACATTTTGAATGCAGGACTTTTACTGAAACAGAATGTTCCTACACTCTGGTACTTCTACTTTTACTCAAGTACAAGATCTGAGTACTTCTACTTTTAATTAAGTACAAGATCTGAGTACTTCTACTTTTAATTAAGTACAAGATCTGAGTACTTCTACTTTTACTGAAGTACAAGATCCGAGTACTTCTACCTTTACTCAAGTACAAGATCCGAGTACTTCTACTTTTACTCAAGTACAAGATCTGAGTACTTCTACTTTTACTGAAGTACAAGATCCGAGTACTTCTACCTTTACTCAAGTACAAGATCTGACTACTTCTACTTTTAATTAAGTACAAAATCTGAGTACTTCTACTTTTACTCAAGTACAAGATCCGAGTACTTCGGGCCGCTGTACTTGCGGGCCGCTGAGGGGTGGCGGTGTTTGGGGCAACGAAGACGGCTGCGGCTGCTCCGCCTCCGTGGGCGAGGCGGGTAAAGCCGGCGAGTCGGGCGTTATTGTCCACGACAGTGGCCGCGGGTAATGTAATGTCCCCATGATCTGAACTGTTATTACCTGCAGTAGATGGGCTGGTTGTTTTAACCATTTTCTGATGTCCATCATTGACTGCTGTGTAAGCACCTTGCAGATGACGAACGTGCAGCGGCACAGGTCACGCGCACCTGACAAAAATAAATGCAGCAGACAATGTTATTTAACCACAATTACAATTTATTTTATTTCAACTAAATTATTATTATTATTATTCTTACTACTATTATATATGTAATATTTTTCACTTTTTTTTTTTTCACTTTTCATTTTTTTTTTTTTTTACTTTTCATTTTTCAAATGAGGGTGCATAACGACTCAACTGAGGGTGCAATGCACCCTTATGCACCCCCGTAGAACCGGGCCTGCGACGACACGACCCTCTGCTCACTCCTTTCCTGTAAAATACAGGTCCAGCCCACATATGCTCCATCAAGGATGGTGCTACAGGCCGCAAGGCAGTGCACTTACCACTACAATAAGCATGTTAATGGTATCTAATACAGCTCCGGCGATGATCCACTAGCACCCCCCACCCCCGCGGTGGTTTTGAAATGCTCCCGATTTCTGAGGTTTCAAGGTTGGCAAGTATGATCTGAGTACTTCTCCCACCGCTGCGGATCAGTGACGTCACAGAGGGGAGGAGCCAGGTGCGTGCCTTCACCTCAGAGCTCTTTCCGTGGATTGAAAACACAGGAAAGTGAACTTCTCTGCAGCTTCTTCAGGTCGGTGGGCTTTAAAAATATAAGAGAGCCTCGGTTTGGTTCTCCAGAGTCCTGGTTCTCCTGCAGTGAGCTCCTGACAGAGAGAACATGTCCAATGGGAAAGCGGCAAATGCTGCAGAAAAGTGAGTAGTGAAACTTTATATGTCCGCTCTCTGGATCAACTTTAACTGGTTAAAAACAACCTGTCAAGGAAATAGTGCAAAGATACTAATATCACTCCGCTGCCCCAGGAAACGCTAACTTCGTTCCCCTGTAGTTCATCATTATCACACAAAACATATGTTTGGTGCCCAATGCCATTTTGTGTCTTCAATATTGCACAGCTTTAAGAAAAACACATTATAAATAAAAAATGTAAAACTCCCTCAAACTCCCAAAGCAAATTAACTGTATTTTACATTTTAAACGGAGTCTTATCATCCAATACTTGGAACGGGGAATAGAAACTACTACTTGTTTAACATTTGTGTGATGGTGCTGAAACAACCATTTGCCTCAATGTGTGTGTTCAGAGGCTTAATGGCTGGATGTACATGACTACGTTTACCTAAAACTTTTACTTAAATAACATTAGAAACTCACAAAGACCACTATTTTTTGGTTAATTTGTACAGAGATCCAAGTTCATAAAGATATTCTGTATGTCATAAAAGCTCTTAAGTTAATACAAAAATAAGAACTGCAGCTGAATTGTTTCGTATATAGACATTAAAAAGCCCTTTGATGTTTACTTCTCTATGTATTTGAATGTCTTGTCTGTTTTTGATTTATTAAATGTCTGTCTTTTGCACCTTGTCCTATAAGTGTAATATGACATATGTGAAAGCAATGTTAGTTTGTATACACCTGTATGTCCTGTGTGAATGTGGGAATGATGCCTTGATGCTTTGAGGAGTCGTAAAGACTGGATAAAGCGTTGTATAAATAGTCCTTTTACTATTTATCATGTATCTCACTGATGCCACTCAAATGTGTCTAATAGTTTTGCACAGTGTTGGTAAAACGGGGATATTTCCACTTCTGTCGTGGTCATTTTTAAAAGATGCTCCTATGGGATGAAGTATTTCTGTAGTGGACCCTGAAGGCAGCATCTCCCTGGTTCCCTCCACAAAATACCAACGAGATTTCTCCATGTGATTTTGGATTATAGCAGCAAATAATCTCTGTTGCGAACCAGCGTTTTTTATTCTTTAAGGCAAGGCAAGTTTATTTATATAGCACCTTTCAACACAAAGCAATTCAAAGTGCTTTACAAAAATGAAAGACATTAAGAGCATTAAGAAATAGTGCAGCAGAAACATATTAAAACATTCAAATACAGGGTTTTAGGACTCATCCCTGCACCACTCTTTAAAAGAGACGTCAATCATCAAAATCGACCAATGGGTTCCAGAGAAACGGCAAGAACGCCGTTAACGAGTTTTTTTGTGCTAAACCTCTCTAAAAAGTCACTTGTTTTGAATCAATCTTGATACAGGGTACTTATTATATGTTGTACATTAGATTCCTAAAGCTTTTAGTCTACCCCCATCTTCCAAGGGTAGTTTTCAAGTAAAAAATAATTTTTGGACGGACACAATAATTTACAGTTTTTTACCATGTTCAATCTGAATTTTCTTTAAAATTAAAAACATCTAAATTGATTCTGAATTTTCTACATCCAACTCACAGGTTTATCATTACTTTGAGAAAAAAGATTATTCATTTAACCCTTTTAGAAGATATGGTAATTTGTTCTGGGAATGTCATTTTCGAGCCTGAAACCTGGAGAACAGGCTCAGGGCTAAACTGGTTAATGTGTTTAGTTGGTTAAACAACTCTTTCTGCACGCCATATGGATCCTGTGTGTTTATCAGTGCACACACACACACACACACACACACACACACACACACACACACACACACACACACACACACACACACACACACACACACACACACACACACACACACACACACACACACACACACACACACACACAACACACACCACACACACACACACACACACACTACACACACTCAGTGTATTTGCTGTGTGTGTTTCGCAGCTCCTCTCAGATGACTCTGAAAGAGAGTCTGGATGAATGCATGGAGGCTCTGGATCTCTTCCTGAACAACCACTTCAGCGAGAGCCTGGATAAACTGAGGCCGAGGTAACGCAATAATCCCCGAGTCATGTCTAGATCCACTTCCTGTCTGAGTGTGAGGCGGTGGTGGAAGAAGCACTAACACTAAGATATTACTTTATGATTTTATAATGCAGCACATATGCCTCTACTGGGACATGTCTCCATGCTTTAATGTTCGGACATCACACTGAAGTCACACCTTAATTCATATAATTAAAGAGTCCTCTCCTGCTGATGTTCAGGTGTATATCAGTATGTAGTGTCTCTACTTTAAAGAGTCCTCTCCTGCTGATGTTCAGGTGTATATCAGTATGTAGTGTCTCTACTTTAAGAGTCCTCTCCTGCTGATGTTCAGGTGTATATCAGTATGTAGTGTCTCTACTTTAAAGAGTCCTCTCCTGCTGATGTTCAGGTGTATATCAGTATGTAGTGTCTCTACTTTAAGAGTCCTCTCCTGCTGATGTTCAGGTGTATATCAGTATGTAGTGTCTCTACTTTTAAGAGTCCTCTCCCTGCTAATGTTCAGCTGTATATCAGTATGTATTGTCTCTACTTTAAAGAGTCCTCTCCTGCTTGATGTTCAGGTGTATATCAGTATGTAGTGTCTCTACTTTAAAGAGTCCTCTCCTGCTGATGTTCAGGTGTATATCAGTATGTAGTGTCTCTATTTAAAGAGTCCTCTCCTGCTGATGTTCAGGTGTATATCAGTATGTAGTGTCTCTACTTTAAAGAGTCCTCCTGTTGATGTTCAGGTGGATATCAGTATGTAGTGTCTCTACTTTAAAGAGTCCTCTCCTGCTGATGTTCAGGTGTATATCAGTATGTAGTGTCTCTACTTTAAAGAGTCCTCTCCTGCTGATGTTCAGGTGTATATCAGTATGTAGTGTCTCTACTTTAAAGAGTCCTCTCCTGCTGATGTTCAGGTGTATATCAGTATGTAGTGTCTCTACTTTAAAGAGTCCTCTCCTGCTGATGTTCAGGTGTATATCAGTATGTAGTGTCTCTACTTTAAAGAGTCCTCTCCTGCTGATGTTCAGGTGTATATCAGTATGTAGGGTCTCTACTTTAAAGAGTCCTCTCCTGCTGATGTTCAGGTGTATATCAGTATGTAGTGTCTCTACTTTAAAGAGTCCTCTCCTGCTGATGTTCAGGTGTATATCAGTATGTAGTGTCTCTACTTTAAAGAGTCCTCTCCTGCTGATGTTCAGGTGTATATCAGTATGTAGTGTCTCTACTTTAAAGAGTCCTCTCCTGCTGATGTTCAGGTGTATATCAGTATGTAGTGTCTCTACTTTAAAGAGTCCTCTCCTGCTGATGTTCAGGTGTATATCAGTATGTAGTGTCTCTACTTTAAAGAGTCCTCTCCTGCTGATGTTCAGGTGTATATCAGTATGTAGTGTCTCTACTTTAAAGAGTCCTCTCCTGCTGATGTTCAGGTGTATATCAGTATGTAGTGTCTCTACTTTAAAGAGTCCTCTCCTGCTGATGTTCAGGTGTATATCAGTATGTAGTGTCTCTACTTTAAAGAGTCCTCTCCTGCTGATGTTCAGGTGTATATCAGTATGTAGTGTCTCTACATTTCTCCATGCTTTAATGTTCAAAAATCTCTTTATTTTTCTCATACTGCCTGTGCTGCAGCACCTCGTTTCACCCTCTGTCTGAAACCAGAGCCCAGTCTGCTCTGATTGGTTAGCTGGCCGGCTCTGTTGTGATTTTCAACCTCTTAGAGATGTCCCGCCCCCTAAGCATATCATGTACAATGTGTTGGAGCGCTAGCCAATAGAAGCTTGAATGTTTCATAGTGACGTCATTATGTTCCTGAAGTAAACAAAGGAGGCAAATGTTAATGGATTTATATTTTGTATTGGCTAATAATCAGTGTCTGTGGAAAGCTGATAAATGTAGTGGAGTAGAAGCATAACATGTAAATACAAAAGTAAAGTATCTTCATATTCTGTTCTACAAGTACTTGATTTAATGTACTTTATTACACTTCACCACATTGGTTCCAGGTTCACTGTATTCTCTATTTAAGCACATTTCAGGGTGGCGTGTCTTTAAACATGATGTCAGCAGAATTCAGTCTATGTTAAATAGTTCCTGTAATGTGCGTTCAGTCGCAGTTGGTTTCCTGTCGGCCATGACTCGCGGCTGGCTTCACTTCTCCAGGATGTGAGGTGTTTGCTGAAGCTGACACCTCACGTATGACTGATTCAACAGCCCTGCAGAACAAACACTGAGCAAGAAAGACTGGGACTGCAGAGCAGATAGGAAGGATAAAGAAAGCGCTGTATTTACTCTTATCTTTACCCAGCAGGAAAATATGTGGGCCATACAGTAACTATGCTCTGCTACAGTGGTATAACTAAGTAAATCTACTCAATAAATGCACTGAAGAGGTACTTTAATTTCAATGTTATGCTGCTTTATACTTCTACTCTACTAGTAAGATTTGAATGCACGACTTTTACTTGTAACAGAGTATTTTTACAACTCTGCTATTTTAACTTAAGTGATGGTCTAAGTGCTTCTTCCCCCCTGCTCTGTTTGCTTACAGTGTAATGTGCATGACGTTGACCCTCCCCATGTTTCCTACGCAGAGTGAATGAGAGTATGTACCACGCTCTTATCTACGCCACAGTGCTGGAAATGCAAGCCATGATGACTTTCCAGCCAGAAGACATCAGCAGCGCAGGAAATACCATGAAGAGTGCCCAGGATGTCTGCCAGAGGTCAGGATGTGTTGTGAATGTAGATTATAGAGCGGTGCAGGGATGAGGTATTTCTGTAGGCTGACCCTGAAGTCCACCAACAACAATTACTCTGTTGTAAACAAACATTTATGATACTTACACTTTTAGTTCAGCAGGATAATCTCCACATGTTAACACCACTTTATGATTTCTGAAGTAAAAAGATAATGTTGGGCTATAAAGGGACTACAGTACGGTCACATGACTTCACGTCACCACCGCTAAGCTAAAGGCGGCTAATGTTGGGCTATAAAGGAACCACAGCACGGTCACATGACTTCACGTCACCACCGCTAAGCTAAAGGTGGCTAATGTTGGGCTATAAAGGAACCACAGCACGGTCACATGACTTCACGTCACCACCGCTAAGCTAAAGGCGGCTAATGTTGGGCTATAAAGGGACTACAGTACGGTCACATGACTTCACGTCACCACCGCTAAGCTAAAGGCGGCTAATGTTGGGCTATAAAGGAACCACAGCACGGTCACATGACTTCACGTCACCACCGCTAAGCTAAAGGTGGCTAATGTTGGGCTATAAAGGAACCACAGCACGGTCACATGACTTCACGTCACCACCGCTAAGCTAAAGGCGGCTAATGTTGGGCTATAAAGGAACAACAGACGTGCACCATCTCTCCCGGCTTCATCACCATGCCTACCACAATCATCCAAACCAAAACAATACCAGGAAGATGGAAGCAGATTTCCAAACCCCTGTTTCTACAGTGTAGCCCTCACCCTGCCCTCCTATGATGAGAGGAGCAGGGTGGTGGGTCCTCCCTCCCCTTCAAAGCCTGATAGGGATGTGTGTGTACAAAACGCTGTAAACTGATATCTGCTGGGTCCAAGCTCAAGGGCGTATGGCACTCTCAACTCTTTCCAGGACATGCCGGGGCCCTGCCTGCCAGTAGCTTTGCCGATATCTGTGTTGATAGGTAATAGATTAAGAGTGGTGAATCATCTTAGAAACTGGAAGCGCTCAAACGTTTGTGTGAGTTTATCTAATTTAGCAGTGATTCCATGTCAGCCACAGCTTGTTACAAAAAACCTGACTGATAGTGTGTTTAACGAACTTAAACTAGCTTTATTAAATGTCAGGTCTTTGGCAGGAAAAACATTTTTAATCAATGATTTTATCACTGAGCACAATCTGGATTTTATGTTTTTAACAGAAACTTGGATTGAACAAAATAACAGTGCAGCTGTTCTTATCGAATCAACCCCTCCCAACTTTAGTTTTATGAGTCAGGAAAGAATGCATAAGAAAGGGGGTGGAGTTGCTATTCTGTTCAATGATTCCCTTCAATGCAGGAAGACATCTTATGGGAACTTTGCTTCTTTTGAATATGTGGCCCTTCAGCTGAAATGCTCCTCTCGAGCTCTGTTCCTAAATATCTATAGACCACCCAAATACTGTGCAAGCTTTTTTGATGACTTTACTGAACTGCTGTCTATAGTGTGTATTGACTTTGACCGTCTAGTCATTGTTGGTGATTTTAACATCCATGTTGACAACCCCCAGGACAGAGGGGCAAAATAACTGTTTTGTGTTCTTGATAGCTATGGACTGACTCAGCATGTGACGGAGCCCATGCACAATAAGGGGCACACTCTGGACTTAATTATCTCAAAGGGTCTGAATATCTCTAAGGTTGTGGTGACTGATGTTGCACTCTCTGACCATTCCTGTGTTTTCTTTGAGAGCTCTATTTCTGTTCACAAAAATGTTCAGAAAGAGGTAACCACAAAGCGATATTTAACTGAAAACACTAGGGAAATGTTTACTCAGAATTTTTCTTCCACACTTGCCCCTGCTAACATCTCAGTAAATGAGCTAGTAGATCATTTTAATTCAAAAATTAAAAATGTTATAGATGCCATTGCTCCAACTAGGGTAAAGGAAGTGTCTGGGAAGAAAATATCTCCATGGAGAAAGGCCATGACCGTGAAAACAGAAAAAAGAGAATGTCGAAAAGCTGAACGCAGGTGGCGAAAAACAAATCTCCAGGTTCACTTTGAAATCTATAAAGAGAGACTTGGCCTTTATAATTTGGAATTGAAAAACGCACGACAATCTTTCTTCTCTGACATCATTACCAAAAACAACGCACGTGCCTTGTTTGCTACCGTCGACAGACTAACTAACCCCCCAGTGTCAGTAGCCTCTGAACTTCTATCCACCAGGGCGTGCAATGACTTTGCCTTCTTCACTGACAAAATTCAGAACATCAGACAAGCAGTCAGTGCCTCTGCATCAGGAAGAGCAAATGTGTTGTCTCTGTGTCCACTTAACATAAATTCAAACACCATGACACAATTCCATCAGATTAATGATAAAAACCTAGAGGACATTATTCAACTTCTGAAATCCTCCTCCTGCTGCCTTGATATTATTCCAACAGGATTTTTCAAAGATGTTTTCCTTGCATGGCCTCAGATCTACTTCATATAGTAAACAAATCTCTTCACTCAGGTGTTTTTCCACAGGCCCTGAAAACTGCAGTCATTAAACCGCTCTTAAAAAAGAATAATCTAGATGCTTCAGTAATGAACAATTACAGGCCCATATCAAACCTCCCATTTCTAGGTAAAATCATTGAAAAAGTTGTTTTTCAACAGTTGAGTAATTTCTTGCATTTAAATAACTGTTTGGATGTGTTCCAGTCAGGCTTTCATCCAAACCACAGCACTGAGACTGCTCTGGTAAAGGTCTTCAATGACATCCACTTAAACACAGACAGTGGCAGAACTTCAGTATTATTAGATCTCAGTGCTGCGTTTGACACTGTTGACCACAGCATATTACTAGACCGACTGGAAAACTGGGTGGGACTTTCGGAAACAGTTCTAAATTGGTTTGAATCCTACTTAAAGGACAGAAACAACTTTGTTTCTATAGGTAAATACACATCTGAGTTGACAAATATGACATGTGGGGTACCTCAAGGCTCCATCTTGGGGCCTCTTCTCTTTAACGTCTACATGCTACCACTGGCTCAGATAATGAAGAACAACAAAATAAGTTACCATAGCTATGCAGATGACACACAAATTTACATAACCAATTCACCAGGAGACTATGCTCCAATTAAAACACTGAGTAAGTGCATTGAACAAATCAATGACTGGATGTGTCAGAACTTTCTCCAATTAAACAAAGATAAAACTGAGGTAATGGTTTTTGGAGCCAAGGCAGAACGTATAAAAGTTAGCGCTGAGCTTCAGTCTGCAATGTTCAAAACAACAGAGCCAGAAATCTAGGTGTAGTCATGGACTCTGACCTGAGTTTCAACAGTCACATTAAAACAGTTACTAAATCAGCCTACTATCACCTAAAGAATATATCTAGGATTAAAAGACTAATGTCACAGCAGGATCTGAAAAAACTTGTCCATGATTTTATCTTCAGTAGACTGGACTACTGCAATGGTGTCTTCACAGGTCTCACTAAAAAATCTATTAGAAAGCTGCAGCTGATTCAGAACGCCGCTGCTCGAGTCCTCACTAACACTAAGAAAGTGGATCACTCCTGTTCTGAAGTCTTTACACTGGCTTCCTGTGTGTCAAAGAATAGATTTCAAAATACTGCTGCTGGTTTATAAAGCTTTGAATGGTTTAGGCCCAAAATACATTTCTGACCTCCTGCTAAATTATGAACCATCCAGATCTCTCAGGTCTTCAGGGACTGGTCAGCTTTCTGTCCCCAGAGTCAGAACTAAACATGGAGAAGCAGCGTTCAGTTATTATGCTCCAAATATCTGGAACAAACTCCCAGAAACCTGCAGGTCTGCTGCAACTCTTACTACTTTTAAATCCAGCAAGAAGACTTTTCTTTTTGTCGCTGCTTTTAATTGAACTATTCATATCTTAGACTGCACTGTAACTTTTATCCATGTATTTTTTCTTTTAATGTTTATTTTATTCGTTTTTCTTTTTAATGATTGATTTTAAATGCCATTTTCTTAATGTCTTTCATTTTTTGTAAAGCACTTTGAATTGCCTTGTGTTGAAAAGTGCTATATAAATAAACTTACCTTGCCTTGCCTTGCCTTACAGCACGGTCACATGACTTCACGTCACCACCGCTAAGCTAAAGGAGGCTAATGTTGGGCTATAAAGGAACTACAGCACGGTCACATGACTTCACGTCACCACCGCTAAGCTAAAGGCGGCTAATGTTGGGCTATAAAGGAACTACAGCACGGTCACATGACTTCACGTCACCACCGCTAAGCTAAAGGCGGCTAATGTTGGGCTATAAAGGAACTACAGCACGGTCACATGACTTCACGTCACCACCGCTAAGCTAAAGGCGGCTAATGTTGGTCTATAAAGGAACTACAGCAGGGTCACATGACTTCAGGTCGCCACCGCTAAGCTAAAGGTGGCAAATGTTTGGGGTGATGAAGTTTAGTCGTCTCATTTAGACACCAGTGGGGTGTTAACTGACGTATTTTAAGTAGTAGAACAAAACGTTAAAATCTCTCGTGTTAACACAGACCTTATTTCAGGATAACAACCGAAAACACATTCAAGAAAACATTGATTTACAGGCAGCATATCGGAAATACTAGAATGCTATCTAATTTCTGGGTTTTAGGACTCATTCCAGCACCACTCTAGGTTTAAAACACTTTGCTTAGTGCTGCTTCTTCCCCAGACCGTGAGCCATAGCAGGCACATTTGCATGAGTGCATTTACATGGCCTGATCCGGACCACAGCACCTATTTGACTGTGTTTGCATGAGTGAAGCCAATGTTCCCTTCTCCTGTAGCGAGAAGGGACTCGTGTTATTAGTGCATGATTGCTGACAGCAAATATGTGGTTGGCAGAACTAAACAGAATTAATGTGTTGATTCTGTTTCAGGTTTCGACGGAAGTCTGCAGTTTTATCCAACAAGTCATTAGGGGAATCACTCACTGAAGGTAAAAAGGCTTCAATGCCTCCCCCTTCTTTTTTTTTTAAATGTTTTTGCGTTCAAAGTACATACATCCCCTCACAAGTCATCTTAGACCAAATGAATTGCTCTGTACTTGATGGTTTAGGGTCACTGTGACCTCACAAAACACTTTTTTGGCCATAACTCAAGAATTCATGCACTAATTATGGCATTTTGGACAGGCATGAATGTTGGGTGCAACTCGACTTTCTTGAACTGATTTTTTTTTACAAACTAATAATCATTTACTGACCTTCAACATCCTCCTCTTAACTTAATAGCTATATGCTAGCACTAGCAACCACACAGGTTAATAAGGTATAATGTTTTTCCTAACAAGTGTGTCCTCGCCAGAAGTGATGATTAGCTACCTAGCTAGCTAGCAACATTTTTATCAGCTGTAGGAAATTATTACAAACTGCTCAATGAACCAAATAAAATTAACTCTGGCTTCTTTTTCAACACCATTGTAGTTTTTTTAAATGAGTGAAAAATACACGTTAACTTTTATTTATATTGTTCTGAGTTTACCGGGGCTGTCACTACCCGATCTGCAGCCCTGCCCGATCTGTACTGCGCATGTGCGAGATGGTCCGCCATATTGGACAACTCCGTGCGGCAACCCAACTAGGACACTTGACACAGTGGCGTTTGGCAAAGCACACAAAAAACCGAGAGAGATGAGTTTGTTATTACAACGTGACTTCACTATTATTTAACAACTCTTTTTATTGGGTTCTTTTATTTGGGGTTAAGTACTGGTTAACTTCTGTTAGACAGCTATCATACTGAATACATATTTACTGTGAATGCATGCAAAAATGTATGGCATTAATAATGTATATCTAATTACATTAACTGTGAATGTCTTTCATTTTATTTAAAATTACATAAAAGATTTTCCATAAAAAAGTTGATTCAAGAACACATCTCTGTTATTAGATCAGTAATCACCTTCAGACATGTATTCTCTCAAATTGTTGTAAAATACAAAAGTCTTCATTCTGTCAGATGCAATGCAAATCGTGCATCCGTTTAAGTTTAAAACTTGCGCATGCGCAATGCATATTGGTCAGCCGTCTAGACGTCAAGTGTCCTATTTGGGTTGCCGTACGGAGTTGTCCAATATGGCGGACCATCTCGCACATGCGCAATGCAGATCGGGCAGGGATGCAGATCGGGTAGTGACAGGGGCTATCACGGCTAATGTGCAGCTTCAGTGAGGTAGCCAAGATGGCGGTCGTTGAGTGTGAGAAGTGTCCAACTTTTAGGCCGCTATGAGAGCACCATCCAGTACTCCGAGTGCATTTAGCCATACCTTGGATGCACTCATGCACCCAAAATACCACATGTGTGTACAGAAGCACACAAACGAGACACAGCAGCATCTCCCTCCTTGGAGCCAAAGGCACCAGCCAGTTAAAAGGCAAAATAAATGCTCGATTCAGTCTGACAGATCGATCGTTTGGCACCGTCTGTGGCTGGATTTGATGCTGTATTGCTTGTTGACTACGATCACTGTACGTTAAACTACAATCATTGTACGTTAAACTATGATCACTGTACGTTAAACTATGATCACTGTACGTTAAACTACGATCACTGTACGTTAAACTACGATCACTGTACGTTAAACTATGATCACTGTACGTTAAACTACGATCACTGTACGTTAAACTATGATCACTGTACGTTAAACTACGATCACTGTACTACGATCACTGTACGTTAAACTATGATCACTGTACATTAAACTATGATCACTGTACGTTAAACTACGATCACTGTACGTTAAACTATGATCACTGTACGTTAAATTACGATCACTGTACGTTAAACTATGATCACTGTACGTTAAACTACGATCACTGTATCTTAAACTACGATCACTGTACGTTAAACTATGATCACTGTATGTTAAACTATGATCACTGTACGTTAAACTACGATCACTGTACGTTAAACTAAGATCACTGTATGTTAAACTATGATCACTGTACGTTAAACTACGATCACTGTACGTTAAACTAAGATCACTGTATGTTAAACTATGATCACTGTATGTTAAACTACGATCACTGTACGTTAAACTATGATCACTGTACGTTAAATTACGATCACTGTACGTTAAATTACGATCACTGTACGTTAAACTATGATCACTGTACGTTAAACTACGATCACTGTATCTTAAACTACGATCACTGTACGTTAAACTACGATCACTGTACGTTAAACTATGATCACTGTACGTTAAACTACGATCACTGTACGTTAAACTACGATCACTGTACGTTAAACTATGATCACTGTACGTTAAACTACGATCACTGTACGTTAAACTATGATCACTGTATGTTAAACTACGATCACTGTACGTTAAACTACGATCACTGTACGTTAAACTACGATCACTGTACGTTAAACTATGATCACTGTACGTTAAACTACGATCACTGTACGTTAAACTAAGATCACTGTATGTTAAACTATGATCACTGTACGTTAAACTATGATCACTGTACGTTAAACTACGATCACTGTACGTTAAACTAAGATCACTGTATGTTAAACTATGATCACTGTATGTTAAACTACGATCACTGTACGTTAAACTATGATCACTGTACGTTAAATTACGATCACTGTACGTTAAATTACGATCACTGTACGTTAAACTATGATCACTGTACGTTAAACTACGATCACTGTATCTTAAACTACGATCACTGTACGTTAAACTACGATCACTGTACGTTAAACTATGATCACTGTACGTTAAACTACGATCACTGTACGTTAAACTACGATCACTGTACGTTAAACTATGATCACTGTACGTTAAACTACGATCACTGTACGTTAAACTACGATCACTGTACGATCACTGTACGTTAAACTACGATCACTGTACGTTAAACTACGATCACTGTACGTTAAACTACGATCACTGTACGATCACTGTACGTTAAACTACGATCACTGTATGTTAAACTACGATCACTGTACGTTAAACTACGATCACTGTATGTTAAACTACGATCACTGTACGTTAAACTACGATCACTGTACGTTAAACTACGATCACTGTACGTTAAACTACGACCACTGTACGTTAAACTATGATCACTGTACGTTAAACTACGATCACTGTACGATCACTGTACGTTAAACTACGATCACTGTACGTTAAACTACGATCACTGTTACTTAATGTGTGTGTTTGTGTGGATGTGTTTCTGCAGTGCAGCTTCATGCAGAAGTTTGTTACGCAGAGTGTCAACTCCAAAGAGCTGCCCTCACCTTCCTACAGGTGCTAATCTGATTTTATTTGTAACTGTTTATATCCTACCTTACAGCACACCACAGTGTCTAGAGAATTATGGCATGAAACTTCCACTAATATTCGTGTTTGGGTGTTTCTTTTCCAGGATGAGAGCATGGTGAGTTTTATCAAAGGAGGGATGAAAGTGCGGAACAGTTACTTAATTTATAAGTAAGTAATCAGAGAACAAGAGGGTGTATATTGAGTGTGTGATTAAGTTATCTAACTGTTTGATATCCACACTTGTTGCAAAAAGTAATTATTGTATTGCTAGTAAAGGGGCACTTGATTATTTTTGCTTTCTTTAGTTTTAAAAATAAAGAAATAAACGTGATAATGTCAAAGTGATCCGGCAGCCGGGAAGGTATGGAGTCATATGGTGTTTCTCAATGTCGAGGAAGGATGCTCCAGAGCCACTATTTCAAGCATACTACGTCATCGAGTGCCACCGAAGGACTGTTCCAATGTCCAGGATGCTTGGAATTCTACCGAGCCCGGCGTCCTTCGTTGCGGAACATTTCGAGGCTGCACATGTGTATCCTCCGCGGTCTTAAAATCCCCACAATGCTTTGCGCACGGACCAATTTCCCAAATCTTTGGCGGAAAATGTAAGGCGGGGCTTCTCATATGACGCACACCTGCACACTTGCTCGCCTGTTCCACTCTTCGTTTTCCGAATGAAAGGAAGTATTCTTGCCTAGCCTCTGATCGAGCTGACTCGGAAGACTTGTCCCACCAAGGAAGCGTCCTCGAAATTGAGAAACACCCATAGTGACGTAAAAAAATACATCTGTTAAAAAATATAAGAGATTTAATTAAAGAATAAATAAGAACAAATATATATATATATATACATTAAAAAAATTATTATAAGGTATTGAAATTATTTTTGATAATTATTTGTTCATTTTTTAAATTTATTTACAGATTTTTTAAATTGATAAGTTTAAATGTTATATATTTATTACTTTATTGTTTCTGTAGTTATTTATTAAATTTGAATAAGGTAATTATTTCGTATTTTTTCTTATTCTTTTACCCATTGCTTTTCCCTGTTGTGTTAAGAAACATTTCAGATTGATATATTATGTTTAATTATTTGATTTACGTATTTTATTATTTGATTTATTCCTCTTTAACATTTTCATAATTATTCTTAACTATGGCACTTGAGGTTCTAAAACAATATTACATTTCATTATAGGAAGTCTAATTTATAAAGTCAAGCAGTACATTTTCTATCCACATCATTATGCTTTTATATTAATTATGTTGATAAGCTGAACTGTGTTTCAAATCATTTAGATTTTTGCCTTTTTTTTCCATCCAGAGAACTGCATACCTTCACTAAATCTCACAGCTGTAACAAAGGGCCGAACCACGTTCACTTAGAGGGGGGAATATCCTTTGGAATAGGGGCGTTTAATCTGGTACGTCACAGAAATATCTTCCAGCGCTTTTTAAATTCTATAAAATTGTGTCTTTGTACCATTCAGTTCATCAGGTCTCCTTTATTCACAGACACTGTCTCTATTTCCTCCTCGGATACTCAAAGTGTTGGAGTTTGCAGGCTTCTCTGGGGACAAGGTGGGAAATATAGTGACTTCTATTAGGTTACACTTATTCACGAACACAATAAATGTTATTTAAATGTGTGTTTTCTGTTTGTAGGAGTACGGTCTGTCTCTTCTGCATGACGGTGCGACTGGGATGAATCTGCGCTCCATGCTGTGCGCTCTGCTGGTGCTCTGCTACTACACCTTCCTCACAGTCATACTAGGTAAAGCTGACCCTTTTTATATACAGTGGTGTAGGGATGACGTATTTCTGTAGTGGACCCTGAAGGCAGCATCTCCCTGGTTCCCTCCACACGAAGCAAATGGGATTTTCCATTTGCTTTTGGAATATTGCAGAAAAATAATCTCTGTTTATGATACTTACCCGTTTTGTTCAGCAGGATAATCTCCACATATTAACACCACTTTATGATTTTTGAAATTGAAAGCTAACATTAGGCTATAAAGGAATAATAACTACAGCACGGTCACATGACTTCACATCACCACCGCTAAGCTAAAGGTGGCTAATGTTGGGCTATAAAGGAACTACATCACGGTCACATGACTTCACGTCACCACCGCTAAGCTAAAGGTGGCTAATGTTGGGCTATAAAGGAACCACATCACGGTCACATGACTTCACGTCACCACCGCTAAGCTAAAGGTGGCTAATGTTGGGCTATAAAGGAACTACAGCACGGTCACATGACTTCACGTCACCACCGCTAAGCTAAAGGTGGCTAATGTTGGGCTATAAAGGAACCACATCACGGTCACATGACTTCACGTCACCACCGCTAAGCTAAAGGTGGCTAATGTTGGGCTATAAAGGAACTACAGCAGGGTCACATGACTTCACGTCACCACCGCTAAGCTAAAGGTGGCTAATGTTGGGCTATAAAGGAACTACAGCACGGTCACATGACTTCACGTCACCACCGCTAAGCTAAAGGCGGCTAATGTTGGGCTATAAAGGAACTACAGCACGGTCACAATACTTCACGTCACCACCGCTAAGCTAAAGGCGGCTACTGTTGGGCTATAAAGGAACTACAGCACGGTCACATGACTTCACGTCACCACCGCTAAGCTAAAGGTGGCTAATGTTGGGCTATAAAGGAACTACAGCACGGTCACATGACTTCACGTCACCACCGCTAAGCTAAAGGTGGCTAATGTTGGGCTATAAAGGAACTACAGCACGGTCACATGACTTCACGTCACCACCGCTAAGCTAAAGGTGGCTAATGTTGGGCTATAAAGGAACTACAGCACGGTCACATGACTTCACGTCACCACCGCTAAGCTAAAGATGGCTAATGTTGGCGTGATGATGTTTAGTCGTCTCATTTAGACACTTGTTAGTAACCTCCATTTTTAAATTCACCAGTGGGGTATTTACTGACGTATTTTATGTCCTACAACAAAAAATTAAAATCTCTTCAGCTTGTGTTAACAAGCTGGCCTTATTTCAGGCTAACAACCTAAAACACATTCAGAAAACTTCCAGACGAGGAAACACGAAGCGCTAAAATGCTGACTAATTACAAGGACTCATTCCTGCACCGCTCTATATACCTTTTTATCCATCAGAGATTCTTATAATGTGATTATGTGTGATTATATCTGCTCCATCCTCTCAGGAACGGGGGAGGGAGATGTGACTGAAGCTGAAAAGCTGCTGAAACCTTTCCGGCTCCGTTATCCACGGGTGAGTCAAAAAAAAAGAATCATCTGTTTAAAGAAAAACTCCAAAAAGTCACTATTTTTTTTCAGAAACGAATGCAAAGGCTTTATTTGTCATCTGTGACCCGCTCTATCGAAATCAGTCGGAAGTCGCTCATTTCAAAATAAACGTGGATTTACGTAAAAAACTATTTTTTCAGGGTTCGGGTGTTTTGTTTGATTTTAAACAAACAAAGTCTTGGCTTTCAGAATATGAAACTTTTATTTCCAAAATCACACGATAAATACATGTTTGAAGATTGTAAAGGGAAGATGACAGCTCTCACTCGCAATCTGCTGTTCCTCAGCGCCGCCCCCCCTCCCTCCGGCTGAAATTATGAATGTAAGAGTATAGTAATCATAGATAACACGGCAGGGTCCGTTACAGTTTGTTTTCATCTGATTTCAATTAAACAAAGTCTTGGCTTTCAGAATATCAAATTCAGATGATAAATACAACTTTGAAGCTTCGGCATAATTACAAGCGGAGAACGGAGTAACTTAACAGCAGGCATAACAACAGCCGGTGTTTCTCGTGAGTGTTTTCCCCGGGAAACAAACACAATACACACAAACGCAAAATTACACAAACACACACACACACACGTATACACACACTCGCAAGCTTCCCCTCCAAACGAAAATATCTTCCCTCTGTAATATTTTGATCATTTGCTAATAACCAATCGGATCGATGGATTCCAGAGAAGAGGAAACTTTGAAGGTCTTTTTCTCAAAATGATGACTCAGTGACATTCATTTTATAATGTGACATATTTTGCTTAATATTTGGAGTACAAAAACAATCCTGATATCATTAGAAAGCTAGGAATCTCCTCTTTCCAACAGTGTATACAACTCAAAATGTGTCTTCGAGTCAATGCGACTGATTTCGATGGAGCATGTCACATATGCACAACAGCTACAGTGTAGTTTTCGGCAATAAAAGTTCCTTCATAGCCTTTTGACTTTTTTAAGAGCTTAAGCTTTAAGTGAAAGCAATCAATGTTCCAAAATCCAATTGAAAAATCCCATTGGCTTTCTTACGAGGGAAAAAAAAAAAGGTTGTCCCTGCACCACTGCATTATAAATGTATTCAGGCTAATGTTCAATTTTTACACTATCATTAGTCTGACTATCCTTTTCTTTCTAACGTCATCCCCACCCTGATTACTTTCATCTGAAACTCACTCCACCTTCCACTAACGGCGTTCCTTCTACAGCCAGGACCCTCTTTTCCGTCATTAAACACTCACACACCTTCACGCTATCACTCCCGCCTCTCCACCTCCTGACTCTTGTTCTTGGAAATTCTCGATCCATGTTCCCACTCCACCTTTACCCTACATGCTGCCTATCCCAGAAAACAAACTCTGACACAGTGTGTACCAAACCAGACCTGAGACGTTAAAGGTTAAACCCTGCCAAGAGTTATTGATATACATCAGACCTGCCCTTTAGATAGAAGATAATATAACCCCCTGGGGGGCGCAGAGGACCAGGAGGAAAAATTGTTATTAAAAAAACAAACAAAAAAAACAAAATCATAATTTCAAAAATGATTGATTCGAAAATAATGGGGTCTCTGTATTTCATTAAAGCTCGGCTCTGTGTGTGTGAAACGAGCCATTTTGTGTGTGTGCGCGAGCGAGAGAGAGAGAGAGAGAGAGAGCGCACCGGTACCGGAGATCGTTGATGTTAGCTTCTGGTGCTAGCGAGCTACGCTAACAGATATAAGGAGTTTTTTCAACAACAAAGTGGAGGAGAGCCCTCTCCTGTCAGACTGAGAGACTCAGTGAGCTAAAGGACTCTCTCAGTGTTATCTCAGTGGGTCTCAAACGTTTTGGTCACCATTAACAACAATTATTTCCGAGGCACACGTTTATATGATCATTATAGTTATAAAAAAATAAGAGAATAAATGAAAAACAGGTAAGAAATACTATATGACAGTAAAACAAGAATACAGTTTGAAAGGAGAGTGATTTGTAAAATATCCATAAAGAAAAAGTAAATCTGTTTACAGTTCTGTTTCAAATGGGTGTTGAGAGATGGATCCATAGATCTCTTCATGTTGCTCTCAAAGTGCACCAGATTGATGCTTTTAACTTCAATATTTAAAAATCTTCCCGGGAGAGCATGCCCCCGGACCCCCCTATGTGAGGTCCACCCCCCACTTGTAAAAATAGCACTTTACCCCAGCTTACACCTATATGCCGTGAGCTGATTATCAAGCCTTCATTGTAACAGTCGCAGGTACGTTGTGTATATACGTGGGGAGTGTTGCAGTAGAACATTCCTCTGTAGCGCCCGGTACATTAAAGGGAAACCCTAAATGTTTGAGCACCCTCTATGAAACGTCAAGCTACCCCACAGCACCCCCAAAATAAATCTCTGGCGCCGCCACTGAGCCTGACTATTTGTGTTGGGGGGGCCCGACTTTTTTTTTCTCCAAAGGGGGGGCCTGACAGAAAAAGTTTGAGAACCACTGCAGTAGATTAACCTATAATACTTTCATTCTTTCTTTATTTTCTCGAGGTACAGGGATGGGGAAGGTGTTTGACTATGTGTGTGTGTATATGTGTGAGTATGTAGGTGTGTATATGTGCATATACAGTGGGGCAAAAAAGTATTTAGTCAGCCACCAATTGTGCAAGTTCTCCCACTTAAAAAGATGAGAGAGGCCTGTAATTTTCATCCTAGGTACACTTCAACTATGAGAGACAGAATGGGGGGAAAGAATCCAGGAAATCACATTGTAGGATTTTTAATGAATTAATTGGTAAATTCCTCTGTAAAATAAGTATTTGGTCACCTACAAACTCCACTATGGCCAAGACCAAAGAGCTGTCAAAGGACACCAGAAACAAAATTGTAGACCTGCACCAGGCTGGGAAGACTGAATCTGCAATAGGTAAGCAGCTTGGTGTGAAGAAATCAACTGTGGGAGCAATTATTAGAAAATGTAAGACATACAAGACCACTGATAATCTCCCTCGATCTGGGGCTCCACGCAAGATCTCACCCCGTGGGGTCAAAATGATCACAAGAACGGTGAGCAAAAATCCCAGAACCACACGGGGGGACCTAGTCAATGACCTGCAGAGAGCTGGGACCAAAGTAACAAAGGCTACCATCAGTAACACACTACGCCGCCAGGGACTCAAATCCTGCAGTGCCAGACGTGTCCCCCTGCTTAAGCCAGTACATGTCCAGGCCCGTCTGAAGTTTGCTAGAGAGCATTTAGATGATCCAGAAGAGGATTGGGAGAGTGTCATATGGTCAGATGAAACCAAAATAGAACTTTTTGGTAAAAACTCAACTAGACGTGTTTGGAGGAGAAAGAATGCTGAGTTGCATCCAAAGAACACCATACCTACTGTGAAACATGGGGGTGGAAACATCATGCTTTGGGGCTGTTTTTCTGCAAAGGGACCAGGACGACTGATCCATGTAAAGGAAAGAATGAATGGGGCCTTGTATCGTGAGATTTTGAGTGACAACCTCCTTCCATCAGCAAGGGCATTGAAGATGAAACGTGGCTGGGTCTTTCAGCATGACAATGATCCCAAACACACCGCCCGGGCAATGAAGGAGTGGCTTCGTAAGATGTGATTTTCTAGATTTTTTTTCTCATTCTGTCTCTCATAGTTGAGGTATACCTAGGATGAAAATTACAGGCCTCTCATCTTTTTAAGTGGGAGAACTTGCACAATTGGTGGCTGACTAAATACTTTTTTGCCCCACTGTATGTCAATCAACAGGTAAATCAGGTTAATAATACAAATAATAGTTAATAATAATGATAATTACTGCAGATTATAGATTATAAATAAATCATTTAGGGACAAGGGGGTGAGATTAAATAAATTATACTTCTTCTCACTCCTTTTCGAACACTAGATGTGGGACTGTTTATGTTGCTAATGCTGTTGTTGTAAATGTAATTTTTTTTGTTTTTATTTCTCTTACATGACTATGCACTGCAACATTTGTTTTGTTTTGTAATTATTTATTTGACTTGTTCGAAATAAAATGAATCAATCAATCAATCAATTCTTCTTTCCAGGGAGCGATATTCCTCTTCTTTGCAGGCAGGACTGAAGAGATCAAGGGGAACATTGATGAGGTTGGTTCATAAAATGTGTCAGTGATATGGCTTAGAAGGACAACCAATATTATATATCCTGTACATGTAATAATCATTATGTCTCACAAAGTATTAATGATCCAGTCAGTCATCTAACGCGTAAAACCACATTGTGAGTTCCTAAATACAGCAAGCGTCCCTGATGGTAGTAGAAAATCAACACGTCCTTATACCAAGTGTAACGGTCTCAGTTTTGTGGTAAAATGTGTGTCGAGGTTTGAAAAGCATCAAAACTACTTGTTTAGTAAGAGATAAATGACCTATGGATGTGACGTAACATGAACAGCGACCTGATCACTTATAGCGGACATGATGACTTAACGTGAAAACCAAACATGAAGATGTAACGTAAAATATGTAAAATGAATCGTGACTCGAAGCTTTAACTTGAAGACAAAACGAGAAAACGTATTGTTATTGGTGATATGATGACTTAATAGGAAGTTGTAACTTGACTCGTGATGTATTGATTTAACGCGAGACGTGAAGCTGTATCGTGAACTGTGAAATGATGACCTGCGTGAAGTCGTAATATGAAGACGTAACGTCAACTGTGTGAAACTATAATGTAACTATAATGTGACGTGAACTGTGACATGAGGACGTAACGTGAAGACGTATTGTAAACGGTGACATAACGTTGAAATGCTTAACTATCCTTAATTTACTTAAAATAAGTCAACGTTGACCCTTTTTTGTTTTACACGGGACACAAACTGCATTATATAACTGCACAATTGTCATTTATAAATAAGGCACTAAATGTATGCTAACAGAAATACAGTATGTATGACTAACTCAAAGCCCCTGAGCTACAGAGGTCCAGCTCCTCCAACTCCTCTTCCCTGTTATTTATCTCTTTTAATGCGCTGTATCTTCTTCCTGTGGTACCAGGCTATTGCGCTCTTTGAAGACGGCTGCAAAGCCCAGCAGGCGTGGAAGCAGTTCCACCACATGTGCTACTGGGAGCTGATGTGGTGCTACTCCTACAAGCAAGACTGGAAGATGGCGTACTTCTACGCAGACCTGCTGAGCAAGGAGAGCTGCTGGTCCAAGGTACAGAACGGGAGACAAGGGAAGATCTGAGGGAGTTTAGTGAGATGTTCTATCGATTCAAACCTCTCCAATAATCCTGAGGAATAAGAATGAAACCAGTGTTTCTCTCCATAGGCCATGTACGTTTACATGAAAGCTGCTTACCTCAGCATGCTGCCTATAGACGACTCCAGACCGTTCGGAGACAGCGAGGTCGACCTCTTTAGGTAAAAACATGCACAATAACACATCAATCGTTCCATGGCAAAACCACCAGACTCAGGGACAGTTTTATTCCACAGGCAATAAGACTGAATGTTTTAAAGAACATCCATAAACATTCATCTGTTTGCATTTTGCTAATTATTTATCTAACATATCATTCCATTTACTTGTGTATAGACTCTTCTTGCACTATTTCTATTCTATTTGTATTTACTTGCACCTCTTAAAACATTCTCTTGCACTGTTTTATCAGTTGTATTTGTTCTATGTCCCATATGTTGCTCTGTTGGAGGAGCCTGGGACTTCAGCTTTTCATTGCCATATCTACACTGTAGCTGCTGAGCACATGACAATAAAGCCTTGAAACTTGAAAGATGATTTATCTCATACACAAACAGATATTGTCCCACGGCCTATGTTATAGATGCATTTTACAATGTATGCATAGTCAAGCTATGAGTGGCGTTGTTTACATACCTCTATGTGTGCTTTGTGAGAAGCTGTAGGGTTATGACCCGTGCTGGATCTTTATGACTCAGAATTTAACTGGTCTCTCACCGTTCTCGTTAACCTTTTTTGTCGCCACAGACAAAGTTAATGACTAGCTAGCTGGTAAACATAATGGAGCATTCCTATTTTCCCATGGGAGTTGATGGGGCCCAAAAACGGAGCTAAAATAGAGTTAATATTAGATTTAAATTCATGAGTTGGATAGAAGCACAACTCCAAACGAATCATTTCTCTTCATGTGTGTATATAGATATGCAAAGATAAGCTAACATGTTTGGTGTAAGATGATAATGTCATTGTGTCCAACACTGCCCCCTTGTGGCCAGAAATAATCAAATGCAGGTTCAAATGTAGAGGTTTTAGACACGGTCTGACTTAAAAAATTAAAAACTTGTGGACGTTGTCACCATCATGTCACTCATTGGTTAACAGGACATATTTTTTAAGCCTGAAGTTGTTTTTGGCAGCCATAGAAAATGCTAAGTGACCAGCTAACACTAGCTAGCGTGGTTAGAAAGGTACATCAAGTCAACTATCATAATAATTTGGATGTTATTTTTGCGAACTGTTTATTAACGAAAAAGATGTCGTGGCAACTCCTAAGAATGGCTTTAGCACAAGAGGATACTGAAGTAATGTGAAAATTAGGGTTATTTTTGCTCATAGACTACTATACAAAAATATACAACTTGTCAATCACAAGGTAGCCCCGCCCTTAAGTATCTATTTAATTCAAATAGGACCATAAATAACAAAATGGCCATCATTCTGTATTAAAGAAAAGACTTGTAACTTGCGTTTGAAAGCATAAACTAATTATGGAAATTTTACTGAGGTAATACATACAGTGAGAAGTATGGGTCATTTCCTCTTAGACTTCTATACAAGTGGAGTCGCCCCCTGCTGGCCCACAAAATAATGCAGATTTGAGGCACTACACGATTGGCTTCACTTTTCAGACCCGGAGGTTTTTCCTTTTCTTCTTCTCATGCCTTTTTACCCAATTTGTCTTTTTCATTGTGCCGTTCCTTTTAGACAAGTGCCCACCTTAAAGCAGAAGATAGCCGGAAAATCTCCCCCGACTGAGAAGTTTGCAATCCGTAAAGCCCGACGCTACAAGGCTCGCTGCCCGATCCGGCTGCCAGTGCCAGTGCTGGTAACACACACACACACACACACACACACACACACACACACACACACACACACACACACACACACACACACACAATGGGTTTGAATCCCAGGGCGTTAAAAGGTCAACACTCTTGAATCCTTCAAAAAATCTCTCAAAACTCACTTTTTCACTCTAGCTTTCAAACTCTGATCAACAACCCCTTTACTCACACTTGGATTAGGACTACTGTTGTTGTGTTTTTTGTTTTCTTTGTGCTGTTTCTGTTTCTGATTTTGTGTAAAGCATTTTTGAGCACTTGGAAAAGCGATATAAAAATTAAATGTATTATTATTATAGGAGATGATGTACATGTGGAACGGGTTCAGTATGATCAGCAAACGGCCGGAGCTGACTGAAGGCATGATGCAGACTTTGGTTGAGGCAGAGCGACGTCTCCTGGAGTCTCCCGGTAATGAAGCTCATCCCAAAACGATGTGACAGAAGAAATCCTTATCGCTCAATGGAAATGGAAACTTAGATTACTTCTATGTGAAGACGTCTGCTCTCTCCTCCACAGACAAAGAGCTTCTGGTGGATGACCGCTGTGTGATCTACCTGCTGAAGGGTCTGTGTTTTAAGAACCAGGGTCTCCTGCAAGCTGCTGAGGAGTGCTTCAACAAAGTGTTTACAAGGTGAGGTCCAATGGGTGTTGAAAACTCCATGGTTCCCTCCACAAAGAAAACATGGGATTTCTCCATGTGATTTTGGATAATGTCAGAAAACCATCTCTGTGTCAAACAAACGTTCATGATACTTACACGTTTAGTTCAGCAGGATGATCTCCACATATTAACACCACTTTATGATCTCTGAAGTCAAAAGCTAACGTTAGGCTAATAGGCTATACAGCAGGGGTCGGCAAGTAAGTTTGGCCTTGGGACAATTTTTTTCTGAGCCACTAGATGGCGGGACATAATCAAAGGCCAGACCCTCTGGCTAGACCTGCCCAAAGGGAGGCTCGTCCTCTCTTGCCCCATTTCAGTCCCATGTTAAAGGCCAGGGCCATTATCTGTATTTTAACAGACTTATCTTTTAAATTGCTTCTCGTTTTGCGCCATCCCGTTCAAATGAAATCGCCGTCAATCAATGTTCCATGCTCGCACCAGGGCCGGAGGAGGGGTTACAAGGCTCGCGTCTTGTGCTGCATTCCCTTGCACTCGGACATTAGGGATTTTCTCTCATAAATGTCCGATGAGCCACAACTTTTCTTTCAAAACAAAGCTGCCAACTGGGGTGGCAGTTTATGCACCGCCCTCCATGATCAAGAGGCTTCTCCGATTTTGTTGTCAATGTTTTGATATCCTAAGTAAACATTACGTTTGAATGATTTAGTGAGCTGGTGTTATTTTTTTCGAACCACAAACCGCATGTTGGCTATTTCAGCACCACGCGCTGTCCAGCTACTTATTGATCCACTATCAGCGTCAGTGCACCCCGCTGCCAGATTGTGCCTTTGCTGTGTGTCAATCTCAAAAGAATATTTTCTTTTTATTCTCAAAATAGTTTTCCTGGCCAAATATTATTGCTGGCGGGCCACCAATGACCCGTGGGCCGCCTGTTGCCGACCCATGCTATACAGGAACTACAACACGGTCACATTACTTCACGTCACCACCGCTAAGCTAAAGGTGGCTAATGTTGGGCTATAAAGGAACTACAACGCGGTCACATGACTTCACGTCACCACCGCTAAGCTAAAGGAGGCTAATGTTGGGCTATAAAGGAACTACAGCAAGGTCACATGACTTCACGTCACCACCGCTAAGCTAAAGGTGGCTAATGTTGGGCTATAAAGGAACTACAGCAAGGTCACATGACTTCACGTCACCACCGCTAAGCAAAAGGTGGCTAATGTTGGGGTATAAAGGAACTACAGCACGGTCACATGACTTCACGTCACCACCGCTAAGCTAAAGGCGGCTAATATTGGGCTATAAAGGAACTACAGCACGGTCACATGACTTCACGTCACCACCGCTAAGCTAAAGGTGGCTAACGTTGGGCTATAAAGGAACTACAGCAGGGTCACATGACTTCACGTCACCACCGCTAAGCTAAAGGTGGCTAACGTTGGGGCGTGATGATGTTTAGTCGTCTCATTAGGCTCTTGTTAGCAACCGCTGTTAATAAATCCACCAGTGGGGTATTCACGGACGTATTTTATGTGGTAGAACAAAACGTTAAAATCTCTTCAGCTTGTGTTTACCACAGACGTTTAGGACTTATCCCTTGACCCTTGAGCCTGAAAACAGTGTAAATGTTCCGCCTGATAACAATTAACCATCTTAAAATATTGTTTCCGGTTGTTCCTCTTCCCCAGGACTCCTTCATGCTGCATGTTTCCAGGGGTTCCTTTTGTTGATGCCGGCCTGTTATTCGGACAAGTTGCAAAAACTCAGAGTTTGACATTGTGGCACACGATTTTCTGTAATTCAAAACTGCCAGAAAAACCTGCTGGCATCAACAACAGGAAATGAAAACCTGATGAAACTGAAACTTTTCTACCTGTTCACAACTAGAACCGGTTCTCCCTTTCAATCCCTGCCCCGCAGCTTGAACAGCTTAGTGTTGTCTTACCTTTAGTCAAGTGTTATCTGAAGCTCTTATTCTTGTCTTTAAGAAAATCCCCATGAGCAGCTTCTACTCCTATTGACAGGGTAATGTTTGCTTAGCAACTAACCCACCAAGTCCTACAGTCAATATTTACCCAGCCGTTCAGAATGACATGGCTTCTTGTTGCAATCACACTGACTGTAATGAGTAAGGAGGCTTTTAACCAGGTCTTGTAAGGAAAGAAAAGTGTAATCAATTATTTCATTAACCTACCTGCAGGGAAACAGGATATGTTGTGTGTAACTGTAACGGCTAGTTTACTTTTTCAGTGAAAAGAAGATCAAGTTCGACCACTACCTGGTGCCCAACTCTCTGTTGGAGCTCAGCCTGCTCTACATCGCCCAGGGAAGAAGAGACGAGGCTATCAAACTCCTGCACAAAGCCAAGTAAGTCTGAACACACAACCCAGTCTCACGGCATTTCGTGTTATAGTCACGAAATTAATTTAATCTATTGATTCGTGTTCACCAACACGATTTTCGCCGGAAGCTGTGTGGTTCATAAAAACATGTTCTTACTCAATATCTTACCCTAAGCCTAACCCTATCCCTTTTATTTTAAATTGTATAATTTTTCTTGCCGTCCGTGAGGAAAATAAATGGCTCAGAGCCTCAGAATACTGACATCTGTATTTTTTTTATCTCTTTTTCCGTCTAATTTGTTATTATTTACATTGCTTTTTAAATCGTTCTGTGTGACACGAATCAATAGATTAATTTTGTGACTATAACACGAAATGCCGTGAGACTGTGATGGAATACAGCAATGCAGGGATGAAGTATTTCTGTAGTGGACCCTGAAGCCATCATCTCCCTGGTTCCCTTACATTCAGACATGTTTACTTCAGCAGGATAATCTCCACATATTAACACCACTTCATGATTTCTGAAGTAAAAAGTTAATGTTGGGCTATAAAGGAACTACAGCACGGTCACATGACTTCACGTCGCCAGCGCTAAGCTAAAGGTGGCTAATGTTGGGCTATAAAAGAACTACAGCACGGTCACATGACTTCACGTCACCACCGCTAAGCTAAAGGTGGCTAATGTTGGGCTATAAAGGAACTACAGCACGGTCACATGACTTCACGTCGCCAGCGCTAAGCTAAAGGTGGCTAATGTTGGGCTATAAAGGAACTACAGCACGGTCACATGACTTCACGTCACCACCGCTAAGCTAAAGGTGGCTAATGTTGGGCTATAAAGGAACTACAGCACGGTCACATGACTTCACGTCACCACCGCTAAGCTAAAGGAGGCTAATGTTGGGCTATAAAGGAACTACAGCACGGTCACATGACTTCACGTCACCACTGCTAAGCTAAAAGTGGCTAATGTTGGGCTATAAAGGAACTACAGCACAGTCACATGACTTCACGTCACCACCGCTAAGCTAAAGGTGGCTAATGTTGGGCTATAAAGGAACTACAGCACGGTCACATGACTTCACGTCACCACTGCTAAGCTAAAAGTGGCTAATGTTGGGCTATAAAGGAACTACAGCACGGTCACATGACTTCACGTCACCACCGCTAAGCTAAAGGCGGCTAATGTTGGGCTATAAAGGAACTACAGCACGGTCACATGACTTCACGTCACCACTGCTAAGCTAAAAGTGGCTAATGTTGGGCTATAAAGGAACTACAGCACAGTCACATGACTTCACGTCACCACCGCTAAGCTAAAGGTGGCTAATGTTGGGCTATAAAGGAACTACAGCACGGTCACATGACTTCACGTCACCACCGCTAAGCTAAAGGAGGCTAATGTTGGGCTATAAAGGAACTACAGCACGGTCACATGACTTCACGTCACCACCGCTAAGCTAAAGGAGGCTAATGTTGGGCAATAAAGGAACTACAGCACGGTCACATGACTTCACGTCACCACCGCTAAGCTAAAGGTGGCTAATGTTGGGCGTGATGAAGTTTAGTCGCCTCATTTAGACACTTGTTAGCAACGTTTTTTTATTTACCAGTGAGGTATTTACTGGTGTGTGTGTGTGTGTGTGTGTGTGTGTGTGTGTGTGTGTGTGTGTGTGTGTGTGTGTGTGTGTGTGTGTGTGTGTGTGTGTGTGTGTGTGTGTGTGTGTGTGTGTGTGTGTGTGTGTGTGTGTGTGTGTGTGTGTGTGTGTGTGTGTGTGTGTGTGTGTGTGTGTGTGTGTGTGTGTGTGTGTGTGTGTGTGTGTGTGTGTGTGTGTGTGTGTGTGTGTGTGTGTGTGTGTGTGTGTGTGTGTGTGTGTGTGTGTGTGTGTGTGTGTGTGTGTGTGTGTGTGTGTGTGTGTGTGTGTGTGTGTGTGTGTGTGTGTGTGTGTGTGTGTGTGTGTGTGTGTGTGTGTGTGTGTGTGTGTGTGTGTGTGTGTGTGTGTGAATAAATGAATGTGGGTTTTCTTCTCTTTCAGACAAAACTACAAAGATTACTCGATGGCGTCTCGTACTCAGTTCAGGATTCACGCTGCTCTGGCCAAACTGAAGGCTGACCCTGGGGAGGAGGAGGACACACACATGTAGGAGAGGACACACATGTAGGAGAACACACACATGTAGGAGAACACACACATGTAGGGGGAGAGGACACACATGTAGGAGGACGCTTCTTCATCATCTTCATGATTTTAACTTGGTACCCAGCTTTTAACCCGAATCCGTTTGTATCCCTGTGTTCGGATATACACACGACACTAACACAAGTAAAGACAACAAGGAAATGTAAATACAGGAAACATTTTATTTTGTGTTTTATGGTTAATATTGAAAACATTTAAGAACACTCTGATTCAAAGTCCTTATAAATATAAATTATTAGAAATTGTTTGTATGTCTTAATGACTTGTAATTATGTAATGTTCCTGTATGGAGAGCGGTACTTGATAACAACATGATTGAGTTAATTAAGCATAATGTGTTTTTGGAAAGACGATGTTCGTGGTACTTCAACTGCAATTTGATACAAAATTTATTCAAACCAAATCATCCCAACTGTTACCTGGCTTTGAGAAACGCACACCAGTGTTTGATCTGTAACAGTCTGTGAACTTTACAAAACTTCAATGTATACAAATTATTTTTTGTATAAATAAATTCCACTCCCAAATCTCTGTTTCGTGTTCATTATCAGAATACTGTAGGTTGTCAAATTGAAATATTTATCTTGTTTTAAAAAACAACATGCAACAAAGAGATGACATTATTTCAATGAAATGCACTGAGATGTATTAAATATAAAGGTTTTCCTCCACTACATGTATTTAGTACCTTTAGTTACTTCACAGATGAATGATGTGAAATATAATCAAGTGTTGAATCAGACTTTAGTTCCACCTGGAGTAAATCCACCAGCTACCCTGCAGTCTACAAAGCCATTCAAACTCGCTGCACCTTCACCAGCTTTGAGAACACTTTCATGATCAATCATTATAAAACATATCATATATATTATTCTGAAATGGACCAATCTGCACAACGACTACTTTTACTGTCTTTCACTATATTTTGATGAGAATACTTTTCTACTTTCACTTGAGGAACATTTTGAATGCTTTTACTGTAACAGAGTATTCCTACACTCTGGTACTTCTACTTTTACTCAAGTACAAGATCTGAGTACTTCTACTTTTACTCAAGAACAAGATCTGAGTACTTCTACTTTTACTCAAGTACAAGATCTGAGTACTTCTACTTTTACTCAAGTACATGATCTGAGTACTTCTACTTTTACTCAAGTACAAGACCTGAGTACTTCTACTTTTACTCAAGTACATGATCTGAGTACTTCTACTTTTACTCAAGTACAAGACCTGAGTACTTCTACTTTTACTCAAGAACAAGATCTGAGTACTTCTACTTTTACTCAAGTACATGATCTGAGTACTTCTACTTTTACTCAAGTACAAGACCTGAGTACTTCTACTTTTACTCAAGAACAAGATCTGAGTACTTTTACTCAATTAAAAGGGGTTACCTTGGTTGCTGATTGGCTAATGGTTACACAAGACAAAACATTATGACATCATAAAGTGGCCAAAATCTGATCAGCTCATTTTCAGACAGGTTTTTATAGAAATGGATCAAAAAGAGAGAGAATCTTTGTTCCTGAAACTTTCAGAGTCTCTTTCCACAGAGGGGACACATGTTGATGTAGAGGAGACATGAAGAAGAGGGGACACATGTTGATGTAGAAGAAACATGAAGAAGAGGGGACACATGTTGATGTAGAAGAGACATGAAGAAGAGGGGACACATGATGATGTAGAAGAGACATGAAGAAGAGGGGACACATGATGATGTAGAAGAGACATGAAGAAGAGGGGACACATGTTGATGAAGAAGAAACATGAAGAAGAGGGGACACATGTTGATGTAGAAGAGACATGAAGAAGAGGGGACACATGTTGATATAGAGGAGACATGAAGAAGAGGGGACACATGTTGATGTAGAAGAAACATGAAGAAGAGGGGACACATGTTGATGTAGAAGAGACATGAAGAAGAGGGGACACATGATGATGTAGAAGAGACATGAAGAAGAGGGGACACATGATGATGTAGAAGAGACATGAAGAAGAGGGGACACATGTTGATGAAGAAGAAACATGAAGAAGAGGGGACACATGTTGATGTAGAAGAGACATGAAGAAGAGGGGACACATGTTGATGTAGAAGAGACATGAAGAAGAGGGGACACATGTTGATGTAGAAGAGACATGGAGAAGAGGGGACACATGTTGATGTAGAAGAGACATGAAGAAGAGGGGACACATGTTGATGTAGAAGAGACATGAAGAAGAGGGGACACATGTTGATGTAGAAGAGACATGAAGAAGAGGGGACACATGCTGATGTAGAAGAGACATGAAGAAGAGGGGACACATGTTGATGTAGAAGAGACATGAAGAAGAGGGGACACATGCTGATGTAGAAGAGACATGAAGAAGAGGGGACACATGTTGATGTAGAATAGACATGAAGAAGAGGGGACACATGTTGATGTAGAAGAGACATGAAGAAGAGGGGACACATGTTGATGTAGAATAGACATGAAGAAGAGGGGACACATGTTGATGTAGAAGAGACATGAAGAAGAGGGGACACATGCTGATGTAGAAGAGACATGAAGAAGAGGGGACACATGTTGATGTAGAAGAGACATGAAGAAGAGGGGACACATGTTGATGTAGAAGAGACATGAAGAAGAGGGGACACATGTTGATGTAGGAGAGACATGAAGAAGAGGGGACACATGTTGATGTAGAAGAGACATGAAGAAGAGGGGACACATGTTGATGTAGAAGAGACATGAAGAAGAGGGGACACATGTTGATGTAGAAGAGACATGAAGAAGAGGGGACACATGTTGATGTATGAGAGACATGAAGAAGAGGGGACACATGTTGATGTAGAAGAGACATGAAGAAGAGGGGACACATGTTGATGTAGAGGAGACATGAAGAAGAGGGGACACATGCTGATGTAGAAGAGACATGAAGAAGAGGGGACACATGTTGATGTAGAAGAGACATGAAGAAGAGGGGACACATGTTGATGTAGAAGAGACATGAAGAAGAGGGGACACATGTTGATGTAGAAGAGACATGAAGAAGAGGGGACACATGCTGATGTAGAAGATACATGAAGAAGAGGGGACACATGTTGATGTAGAAGAGACATGAAGAAGAGGGGACACATGCTGATGTAGAAGAGACATGAAGAAGAGGGGACACATGTTGATGTAGGAGAGACATGAAGAAGAGGGGACACATGTTGATGTAGGAGAGACATGAAGAAGAGGGGACACATGTTGATGTAGAAGAGACATGAAGAAGAGGGGACACATGGTGATGTAGAGGAGACATGAAGAAGAGGGGACACATGCTTGATGTAGAAGAGACATGAAGAAGAGGGGACACATGTTGATGTAGAAGAGACATGAAGAAGAGGGGACACATGTTGATGTAGAAGAGACATGAAGAAGAGGGGACACATGTTGATGTAGAAGAGACATGAAGAAGAGGGGACACATGCTGATGTAGAAGAGACATGAAGAAGAGGGGACACATGCTGATGTAGAAGAGACATGAAGAAGAGGGGACACATGCTGATGTAGAAGAGACATGAAGAAGAGGGGACACATGTTGATGTAGGAGAGACATGAAGAAGAGGGGACACATGCTGATGTAGAAGAGACATGAAGAAGAGGGGACACATGTTGATGTAGAAGAGACATAAAGAAGAGGGGACACATGCTGATGTAGAAGAGACATGAAGAAGAGGGGACACATGTTTATGTAGGAGAGACATGAAGAAGAGGGGACACATGTTGATGTAGAAGAGACATGAAGAAGAGGGGACACATGTTGATGTAGAAGAGACATGAAGAAGAGGGGACACATGTTGATGTAGAAGAGACATGAAGAAGAGGGGACACATGCTGATGTAGAAGAGACATGAAGAAGAGGAGACACATGTTGATGTAGAAGAGACATGAAGAAGAGGGGACACATGCTGATGTAGAAGAGACATGAAGAAGAGGGGACACATGTTGATGTAGGAGAGACATGAAGAAGAGGGGACACATGTTGATGTAGAAGAGACATGAAGAAGAGGGGACACATGTTGATGTAGAGGAGACATGAAGAAGAGGGGACACATGCTGATGTAGAAGAGACATGAAGAAGAGGGGACACATGCTGATGTAGAAGAGAAATGAAGAAGAGGGGACACATGTTGATGTAGGAGAGACATGAAGAAGAGGGGACACATGTTGATGTAGAAGAGACATGAAGAAGAGGGGACACATGTTGATGTAGAAGAGACATGAAGAAGAGGGGACACATGTTGATGTAGAAGAGACATGAAGAAGAGGGGACACATGTTGATGTAGGAGAGACATGAAGAAGAGGGGACACATGCTGATGTAGAAGAGACATGAAGAAGAGGGGACACATGTTGATGTAGAAGAGACATGAAGAAGAGGGGACACATGCTGATGTAGAAGAGACATGAAGAAGAGGGGACACATGTTGATGTAGGAGAGACATGAAGAAGAGGGGACACATGTTGATGTAGAAGAGACATGAAGAAGAGGGGACACATGTTGATGTAGAGGAGACATGAAGAAGAGGTGACACATGCTGATGTAGAAGAGACATGAAGAAGAGGGGACACATGCTGATGTAGAAGAGACATGAAGAAGAGGGGACACATGTTGATGTAGGAGAGACATGAAGAAGAGGGGACACATGTTGATGTAGAAGAGACATGAGGAAGAGGGGACACATGTTGATGCAGAAGAGACATGAAGAAGAGGGGACACATGTTGATGCAGAAGAGACATGAGGAAGTGGGGACACATGTTGATGTAGAAGAGACATGAAGAAGAGGAGACACATGTTGATGTAGAAGAGACATGAAGAAGAGGAGACACATGTTGATGTAGAAGAGACATGAAGAAGAGGGGACACATGTAGATGTAGAAGAGACATGAAGAAGAGGGGACACATGTTGATGTAGAAGAGACATGAAGAAGAGGGGACACATGTTGATGTAGAAGAGACATGAAGAAGAGGGGACACATGTTGATGTAGAAGAGACATGAAGAAGAGGGGACACATGTTGATGTAGGAAGAGACATGAAGAAGAGGGGACACATGCTGATGTAGAAGAGACATGAAGAAGAGGGGACACATGTTGATGTAGAAGAGACATGAAGAAGAGGGGACACATGTTGATGTAGAAGAGACATGAAGAAGAGGGGACACATGTTGATGTAGAAGAGACATGAAGAAGAGGGGACACATGTTGATGTAGAAGAGACATGAAGAAGAGGGGACACATGTTGATGTAGAAGAGACATGAAGAAGAGGGGACACATGTTGATGCAGAAGAGACATGAAGAAGAGGGGACACATGTTGATGCAGAAGAGACATGAGGAAGTGGGGACACATGTTGATGTAGAAGAGACATGAAGAAGAGGAGACACATGTTGATGTAGAAGAGACATGAAGAAGAGGAGACACATGTTGATGTAGAAGAGACATGAAGAAGAGGGGACACATGTAGATGTAGAAGAGACATGAAGAAGAGGGGACACATGTTGATGTAGAAGAGACATGAAGAAGAGGGGACACATGTTGATGTAGAAGAGACATGAAGAAGAGGGGACACATGTTGATGCAGAAGAGACATGAAGAAGAGGGGACACATGTTGATGTAGAAGAGACATGAAGAAGAGGGGACACATGTTGATGTAGAAGAGACATGAAGAAGAGGGGACACATGTTGATGTAGAAGAGACATGAAGAAGAGGGGACACATGTTGATGCAGAAGAGACATGAAGAAGAGGGGACACATGTAGATGTAGAAGAGACATGAAGAAGAGGGGACACATGTTGATGTAGAAGAGACATGAAGAAGAGGGGACACATGTTGATGTAGAAGAGACATGAAGAAGAGGGGACACATGTTGATGCAGAAGAGACATGAAGAAGAGGGGACACATGTTGATGTAGAAGAGACATGAAGAAGAGGGGACACATGTTGATGTAGAAGAGACATGAAGAAGAGGGGACACATGTTGATGTAGAAGAGACATGAAGAAGAGGGGACACATGTTGATGCAGAAGAGACATGAAGAAGAGGGGACACATGTTGATGTAGAAGAGACATGAAGAAGAGGGGACACATGTTGATGTAGAAGAGACATGAAGAAGAGGGGACACATGTTGATGTAGAAGAGACATGAAGAAGAGGGGACACATGTTGATGTAGAAGAGACATGAAGAAGAGGGGACACATGTTGATGTAGAAGAGACATGAAGAAGAGGGGACACATGTTGATGCAGAAGAGACATGAAGAAGAGGGGACACATGTTGATGCAGAAGAGACATGAGGAAGTGGGGACACATGTTGATGCAGAAGAGACATGAAGAAGAGGAGACACATGTTGATGTAGAAGAGACATGAAGAAGAGGAGACACATGTTGATGTAGAAGAGACATGAAGAAGAGGGGACACATGTAGATGTAGAAGAGACATGAAGAAGAGGGGACACATGTTGATGTAGAAGAGACATGAAGAAGAGGGGACACATGTTGATGTAGAAGAGACATGAAGAAGAGGGGACACATGTTGATGCAGAAGAGACATGAAGAAGAGGGGACACATGTTGATGTAGAAGAGACATGAAGAAGAGGGGACACATGTTGATGTAGAAGAGACATGAAGAAGAGGGGACACATGCTGATGTAGAAGAGACATGAAGAAGAGGAGACACATGTTGATGTAGAAGAGACATGAAGAAGAGGGGACACATGCTGATGTAGAAGAGACATGAAGAAGAGGGGACACATGTTGATGTAGGAGAGACATGAAGAAGAGGGGACACATGTTGATGTAGAAGAGACATGAAGAAGAGGGGACACATGTTGATGTAGAGGAGACATGAAGAAGAGGGGACACATGCTGATGTAGAAGAGAAATGAAGAAGAGGGGACACATGTTGATGCAGAAGAGACATGAAGAAGAGGGGACACATGTTGATGCAGAAGAGACATGAAGAAGAGGGGACACATGTTGATGCAGAAGAGACATGAGGAAGTGGGGACACATGTTGATGTAGAAGAGACATGAAGAAGAGGAGACACATGTTGATGTAGAAGAGACATGAAGAAGAGGAGACACATGTTGATGTAGAAGAGACATGAAGAAGAGGGGACACATGTAGATGTAGAAGAGACATGAAGAAGAGGGGACACATGTTGATGTAGAAGAGACATGAAGAAGAGGGGACACATGTTGATGTAGAAGAGACATGAAGAAGAGGGGACACATGTTGATGCAGAAGAGACATGAAGAAGAGGGGACACATGTTGATGTAGAAGAGACATGAAGAAGAGGGGACACATGTTGATGTAGAAGAGACATGAAGAAGAGGGGACACATGTTGATGTAGAAGAGACATGAAGAAGAGGGGACACATGTTGATGTAGAAGAGACATGAAGAAGAGGGGACACATGTTGATGTAGAAGAGACATGAAGAAGAGGAGACACATGTTGATGTAGAAGAGACATGAAGAAGAGGGGACACATGTAGATGTAGAAGAGACATGAAGAAGAGGGGACACATGTTGATGTAGAAGAGACATGAAGAAGAGGGGACACATGTTGATGTAGAAGAGACATGAAGAAGAGGGGACACATGTTGATGTAGAAGAGACATGAAGAAGAGGGGACACATGTTGATGCAGAAGAGACATGAAGAAGAGGGGACACATGTTGATGTAGAAGAGACATGAAGAAGAGGGGACACATGTTGATGTAGAAGAGACATGAAGAAGAGGGGACACATGTTGATGCAGAAGAGACATGAGGAAGTGGATTTTGCAGAATAGGGTGACCTTTAATAAAGATTTAATAAAGATAGTCAAACTGGAAAGAGGTTATCAACATGTTTTATTTCACAGTTCTGGGGAAAGGGACGTTTTGCAGGAGCCATCGGTCTCTCTTTGAGGTCCCGCTGAAGCCGACGCTCCGTCTCATTAAACACAGTCTCTAAACTTCAGTCCAAACTACGGAGCGGCCGCAGGAGGAGGAGGAGGAGCCGCCGCCGCCTGCTGCTCGTGCTTCTGCTTCTTCTTCATCAGCTTCTGCTTCGTCTTCTCCTCCTTCTCCAGCTCTGCCACCATCTCCAGGAACTTGTGGTTCCGGGGGTCCAGAGTTTGACCCAGACTCTCGCGGGCCTCGGCCAGAAGCTTAGAGCGCCGACTTTTCTCCTCATTCATCTTCGTCTTCGTCTGACGTTTCTCTTTGCGCCAGTCAGCGATCATCTTGGGCATCTTGGCCATGTTGGCTGCGATGAGTTTCTCCCTGAGACGGAGAGAGAAGACGTTAATGTTTCAAATGAACGGCAACATTTAGTGGGAAATTAAATAGAACAGTTTTAAGATGTTAATTTGGTATCTCTCAATCAGAGTTAAGATGCTAGAAAAACTGATGGCTACTAGTTTGTTTTTTGTGTCTTTTAAGCAAAAATCTTGATTGTAAAGGTAAAAAAAGAAAGAATTTAGTTTTGACATTAGTCTCAGAATTCTGAGATTTTTTCATATTTTTAAATAAAGGGAAAAATATATTTTTGTTACAGAATTCTGAGATTTTCAACAACAAAAATAAATACGAATATATTTGTATTTGTTCAGAAAATAAATTCAGAATTTCTTTTTTTTCAGAATTTTGAGATTCACATTTTTATTTTCAAATAACAATCATTCTTAATTAAATGTTTCTGACCAAAGCGAACATACACTCAAAACTAATGAGACACTTCAACTCAAATGTTTCTGGTGTAAAAAAAAAATCTGAAAGTAACATCCTGACGTTTTGTTAAAAAAAAAAATCTCTGATCTGATTTAAATCCTGCCTTTTTTTATATAAATATTTTTCTTCGAATGTATTTTAAAATGTCTCAGAATTCTAAGCTTAAAGTCAAAACTCAAAGATGTGTGAGCCGTAGGGTCGCCGGTTCAAGTCCCCAAGCAGACGTAAATATGGAGTGTGGACTGCTACTTGGAGAGGTCCCAGTTCACCTCCTGCCCTGCCGTGGTGCCCTTGAGCAAGGCACCGGTCAACCCCCATTGCTCCCCGGGCGCTGTACAATAGCTGCCCACTGCTCCTAGTACTATGATGGGTTAAAAGCAGAGGCCAAAGGTCACTGTGTGTGAGAGACCATCACAGAGGGGTTTCATCCCTCCCATTCTATTCAGTCGCCTCTGACTTGCATTTCAGAATTCCGAGATTGAAGTGAGAACTCAACATTTGTTTTACTTTTGGTCATGTCGCCCTAATCATCTCCAGTAAATTATAATGTGGCATGAAATGAAAACACCCCACTAAAGTACAACATTAAAGTACAAGTGCCTGAATGTTGTACTTTCTACTCCAGTGAGTAAACACAGTTTAACCATCGCTGCCCACATCACAGACCGACATCTCCACCTTCAAAACACTGATCAAAACATGCCTTTTCAGACTAGCTTTTTAATGTGTGATTAATGCTGTGTGCTTATGATAACTGTGGTGTAATGCTCTCGTTTGTACCTGTGTAAAGCGTCTTTGAGCACCTGATAAAGCGCTTGAAAGACAACATGTATTATTACTGTCCGATAATTGACGCACTGCTGTCCGATAATTGACTCACTTCGCCAGCCGTTTCTCGGTGTCCTGCCGCTCCTTCTCCTGCAGGTTCTTCAGCGTCACCTCTAACGGAGGGTGCCACTGGTTCTCATCCTCGATGATCCGCTCCAGCTGCTCATGGTTCGGCCACAGAGACGCTGGTTCGATCCCCGAAGCGGACCCGTAGCGACCGAACAGCTTCCGGTCATACCGAGGCGTTTTCTGCCAATCTGGAGTCTTTTCGCTGCTTCTATCGGGAATGTAGGGCTCGCGGAGTTTCAGTCTCAGAGGTTTGGGGTTATAAGAAGCTGTCTGCAGCAACAGAGTCTGTGCGTTTGCAGAAAGGAGCGTTTTTGAGCACGATATTTCATTTAAAGACCTGAAGAACATCGATGTCCTCCCGCACACTATGGAGGCCGCCATGTTTGTCTTACTTCTAATTCTTCGGTTTTAATGTTGGAGGAGAAACCAGCGGGAAGCGCGTGAGCGGCCCCTAGCGGACTGGAGAGGGAAGAGTTAGGGTTAGATGCAACATCAAATAACATCAAATTATATTAAATACAAATAAAATACATTTAAATATAATAGTATAAACTGACATAACATACATTTTATTAAATTAATATAATATAAAATGTAATTAATTAAATTAAAGTAAAATGTAATAAAAATGTGATAAAAAAACATACAATTAATTAGATAATAAAAGATTAAATAAAAACAAAATAAAATAAAATACTAAAATAAATCACCTCTTAATTCTCTCAATTATTTAGGATAATACACTTAAATAAAAATAAATTAAAACCCTTCTGTGAACATTCTCTCTAAGTATTAAATATGTCCTTCTGACCCAGTGTCTCTAATACATTTTCTAAAAACTCAGCTTTCCTGATCTTCTTTGTTTAACCCTTTCCTTGTTCTTGATTGTAAGTATGTCAAGTTTATTTATAAAGAGCTTTTCACAGACAAAGTCACAAAGTGCTTGACAAAAAATAAAAAAAATCATCATAGGAATCATACAATGATAAATGACCACACGTGTTAAGAAGTCATAAAAGCACCAAAACACAATAAAAACACAATAAAAACATAGTATAAAATTGAATAAAATCAAGCACACCGGTTACCCAAACGCCTGCCCAAAACAGGAATGTCTTTAAATTAAGGTCCCACGTCATGGCCATTTCTTCTGATCATAATTCCATTGTTGAGGTCTACTAGAATAGATTCACATTGTTCAATGTTCCAAACTCACATTGGTTTCTCACAGCATCTCTGTATAGTCTGTGTATTCACTCTCTGTCCTACACGGCTTGTTGGAGCTCCTGCCCCCCCCCCCCCCTCCCTGTGAGCCCAGTGTGCTCTGATTGGTCGGGACGTTGCGAGGCTCGTTGCTGCGAGGAGCGGACAAGTTTCCGGTTGGCGATACAGCGAGAACAAGCGAAACTCATCCTGAGCACACAAACACTCACAGCCAAAGTAAAAACAATAAGTGTGGCTTAATATTGAGTAAGAAAAAGGTTTCTAACGCTGTGAGAATGGGTCTGCGGAGAGCATTTCTCCGCCATCCCAACTCGTCTATTACCAACCAGGGAGCTCTATGCAAGTCAATGGGACTCCCTGTTAGCTAGCCAAGGGGTCCTGGTGTGTGAGGAGCTCGGCGGATTGGTCCATTTGGGCCAATCCGGTCATTTGTTGTTGATGTGGGTGTTCACCAAGCCCCCAGGAAGTGCGCCGGACTCACATGAAAATATTCGTGCTGGCCAAACGGCGGTACTACACTTCCGTTTGGTTGCCAGGCCCGGAAACACTTTTTCCCATTGACTTACATGGGGAAAGAATGGTCTGTAAATCGTTGGATAATTTTTTTTAAACTAAATAAACTACCCAGTATGAACACTTGTATAGCCCTTATTAAAAACATTCGTTCCTCAAGTTGTAATAATGTGCTAATAACGTTATTCTGAGAGTTATTTCCCTCTGCATTATGAACGCGCATCTAACCCACGGGACCGCGCCACCCGGCACGTTCATGTTACGTGTCCCGACCAATCAGAGCACACTGTGCTCACAGGGAGGGTGGGGGCTGGAGCTATTGGAGCTACAACGAGCCGTTCAAGGCAGAGAGTGAAATTCAGTGAATACACGTAGTTTACAGAGATGCTGTTTGAGAAACCAATGTGAGTTGCGTTTATCTTTACCCATGGATGCACAATAAGAACGGACCCATATCGTCTTACTGCCATCCCACGGGGGTGTAATAATGGATATATTGCACATGTTTGCTGTAATTCATTATCATACTACATGGGCTGTATGATTAAATCTTGTACCGTAAATGTTGTATTAAATAAAGTTAATATTACTTATTATTATAAGTATATATAGGCCTATATATATATATATATATATATACATACAGTGCAATCATTCTTTCATGCTAAATGAAGCTCTGTTGCTTGGATATCACTAGATCCTGTTACAGCGTAATATAAGTACATAACGATTGATGTGCCCATTAGCATAATTACTAGCTAGCCGCTAGCTGCTAACTGCCGCCTCGTTAATATCAAATCCATCCATGCTGTCATGAACGCACGGTGCTGTTACGTGTACGCAAATTGACGTGCTTGATGTGAACGAGCATTTTGGTTAAAGTTGCGCATGCGCTATGAGCGCACATACGGGTACTTCTCAGGCATGCCGGGTAATCTGTGACGTTTAACTCTCTCAAAAGTTGGGCCATTTTATCATCATGCGCTAATGAGCAACTCTCATAGGAATGAATGAGGCCCCGCCTCCCACGCTGTATCCAGTTCTTATTATACATCCATGGTGTTCACACGTCACAGAACCCTGGAAGCAAACAAATGGAAAAAGGGAAATGTCCAACGAGGCGTTCTGGGGCAGCACAGACAGGTCTTCTCTGTGTTAGAGTTTTACTCGCTACAGGGTGCACTTTGAGGGTTTGTGACTCTGCAGACCGGTTACATGCAGAAAAACCTTCATAACACACAAGGGGACGGGTGATAACCGGAACAGCATGACATGGGACCTTTAAATTAGTTTTAAAGGAGTCAACAGAGTCAGCGGACCGTAGATGAGCGGGCAGATCGTTCCATAGATTAGGAGCCACGGCCTCGAACGCTCGATCACCGCGGGTCCCAAGGTGAGTGCGTGGGACAGACAGTCGAGCATGTGTGACCTGAATGGGTGGGCTGATGTATATGGATGAATTAGCCACATAAGCAGGAGTCTGAACGTGCAAAGCTCTGTAGGTGAGGGTGAGTATTTTGAACTGGACCCTATAGGCTACAGGGAGCCAGTGGAGAGACAGACAGACAGACAGGGGCTTCATTTGGCTTTGGAGCGATGATGGTGCCAAACCCGGAGCTTCAGGGATCAGATCAATGTCCCAGGAAACAGGCTGGTTAGCAGACAGAGGGACAGGTGTACTTTTGAGGGAGTGTGTAGGGTCAGAGGTGGGATGTAGTACAAATACTTTGTTACTGTACTTAAGTACATGTTTCTGGTATCAGTACTTTACTCCACTACTTATTTTTATGACCACTTTTTACTTTGACTTCTTACATTCTGAACACTAATACCTGTACTTTCTACTTCTTACAGTTTGAACACAAATACCTGTACTTTCTACTTCTTACATGTTGAACCCAAATACCTGTACTTTCTACTTCTTACATGTTGAACCCAAATACCTGTACTTTCTACTTCTTACATGTTGAACTCAAATACCTGTACTTTCTACTTCTTACATGTTGAACCCAAATACCTGTACTTTCTACTTCTTACATGTTGAACCCAAATACCTGTACTTTCTACTTCTCACATGTTGAACCCAAATACCTGTACTTTCTACTTCTTACATGTTGAACTCAAATACCTGTACTTTCTACTTCTTACATGTTGAACCCAAATACCTGTACTTTCTACTTCTTACATGTTGAACTCAAATACCTGTACTTTCTACTTCTTACATGTTGAACACAAATACCTGTACTTTCTACTTCTCACATGTTGAACCCAAATACCTGTACTTTCTACTTCTTACATGTTGAACTCAAATACCTGTACTTTCTACTTCTCACATGTTGAACCCAAATACCTGTACTTTCTACTTCTTACATGTTGAACTCAAATACCTGTACTTTCTACTTCTTACATGTTGAACCCAAATACCTGTACTTTCTACTTCTTACATGTTGAACCCAAATACCTGTACTTTCTACTTCTTACATGTTGAACTCAAATACCTGTACTTTCTACTTCTTACATGTTGAACCCAAATACCTGTACTTTCTACTTCTCTCATTTTCCAAACAGCTGGTTCCTTTAGTCTGAATGTGTGTTTGGTGGCGTGATCATTATTCTTTAGAGTCATTGCGTGCCTATTGATTTGAACACGATCCGTGTATCCATCATTTCCTGGTCTTCTCTAAAGAAGAGGGACCAATGGAAACGTTGTCATGTTGCCGTTGTTCAGCATGGAAACATTCATTAGCTAACAATGACATTATTGTTCTATTAATATAAAGGGAGGTCAGGTACTCTTTAAAGCAGCTGCTAGTTATGGGTACTTTTTACTGAAGTACATTTCAAAGCCCTCTTTACTTTTACTTGAGTAAAGAAGTTTAGTCAGTACTTCTACTTTTATCAGAGTATTTTTAAACACGAGTATCTGTACTTCTACTTCAGTAAAGGATGTGGGTATTTTTGACATCTCTGGGTAGGATGGGTGTCAATTAGGGAAGTTATATAGCTCTTTAAATGGGCCCTATTCTGTTTATGGAGTGTGTTTTTTCAGTAGCGTGGCGTGGGAAAAAAATTAGGGGAAGCCAATAATACGTCCTTTCTTTTGGGTCGGGGGTGTGGTGGTGGTCAATGTGATAACGTAACCAGATGAGTGGTTACAGCACCCGGTATCATTTTACACACATGTGTATCATACAGATGCAGGACTTACACACGCCTGTTATCTAACTGACAGGTGCGCACGCACTCTCCAGCCCAAACTCTAATAAGCATTCATTCACAAACTAAATCAGGAGACCTTTAACGTTTTACGTCCGATTCGCTCCTTTTTTCCTCTCTGTACACAGCTCCAGTTTGGGCATCGGCCTGTCATCAGATTGTATTTGATGTTGCTGCTGTAGCGGAAGTTTAGTACAATTATTTTTGAGTAAATACTCCAAATCTTCACCCTCCATAATTGCACTTGCTTCAGTTGCTTGCTACTTTCTAACGGCGGTGAGAGTGGTGCAGTGACGCTATCTATCTTCTATCGATTCGATTTATGATTCGAAAATAATAAAAGTAGGGAAGACATGTGGATATTATCCGACTGAACAAAACGTGCATTTATCTAACAGGTTCGTTTTCCACTGACCTTATTTCGAGCTATTTTCCAAAATCCTATGGAGAAATCCCACTGCTTTCTGTGGAGGGAACCCGAGCGCAGCTTACTTCCGTGTTTTAGGACGCGTCACTGCAACACTAAGTTGATGCGATTTGATTGGATTGTGAGGCAAGGGAAGCCAGCCGCCTCTGGCTTCCCTTGGCATGGCCCTGACTAATCACAGGTTGGCAGGGGCATCACGTGAGCCTTGTCTGATTGGTCAATCTCTCCATTTTTTTTCACCAAGGGAAGCCAGATTCGGCTGGCCTCCTCTCGCAGCAGAGAGTGCAATCTACTGTTTCACCATAACATCTAGAGGGGCGCTGTTTCACTCTTTGTAAAATACTCAATGAGAATGGGGGAGAGACGGGCCGGGAGCAACACACAACAAAGAATTTCCGAAACTAAACGAAGTGTTTTTATTTATTTATTAAAATTATAACTGGAGAAAACGCCACTGTGTTTTTTAGGTGCATGTCAAGGGTCTGCAAAGGCTAGGTTTGAATTGTAAGTGTGATAGGCACTAGGGAATGTTTTAATGTTTGTTGATTGTGTGTTTGACACAAGGTGGACATCTAATCTGCCATCACCTCTCTTTTTGAGATGAATGTATTTTGTATGCATGTTCCTTGTTCAATAACGATATATAATATCATAAAATCCCTGTTCTCAGATAATTACTTATCAGAGAAAAAAACACTTTAAGTCAAGTTAAAGAATTACAATTGTTATCTTATTTTTGAGTGCATTTAACTTATAACTCCCGATGAGTTTTGGCTTCAGCTGAGAGCTAACACTTGCTCTTCGCTGTGACGCTTTCCATACAAGAGTCCGTACTGTAGTTAGAGTTCATGGTGTTTAATCAAGATAAAAAACAAACAATATGTCAATCTGGACCACAACAGAAAGTGTTCGAGCAATTAACACTCTCCTCTTTATCAAACGCAAAACCGGCATCCAACAGGTGACCTAAATACCAATTAACCACACCCAGGGGACATACAGCACGGTCACATGACTTCACGTCACCACCGCTAAGCTAAAGGAGGCTAATGTTGGGCTATAAATGAACAACAGCACGGTCACATGACTTCACATCACCACCGCTAAGCTAAAGGTGGCTAATGTTGCGCTATAAAGGAACTACAGCACGGTCACATGACTTCACATCACCACCGCTAAGCTAAAGGTGGCTAATGTTGGGCTATAAAGGAACTACAGCACGGTCACATGACTTCACATCACCACCGCTAAGCTAAAGGTGGCTAATGTTGCGCTATAAAGGAACTACAGCACGGTCACATGACTTCACATCACCACCGCTAAGCTAAAGGAGGCTAATGTTGCGCTATAAAGGAACTACAGCACGGTCACATGACTTCACATCACCACCGCTAAGCTAAAGGTGGCTAATGTTGCGCTATAAAGGAACTACAGCACGGTCACATGACTTCACATCACCACCGCTAAGCTAAAGGTGGCTAATGTTGCGCTATAAAGGAACTACAGCACGGTCACATGACTTCACATCACCACCGCTAAGCTAAAGGTGGCTAATGTTGGGCAGTTGTAGTGTTGTCCTTTTGTATGTGTATCTTGCTTTATTGTAGACAACTCAGGAGACAGCGAGTATCGTTAACTGTGCTTTATTCCCGCTCTGTACTAAATCATAACTGGTGTCACACATATAACATTCCGGGTATTCACAACTCCGGACCAAAGCGTATGTCACAACATTACATCCCTCCCTTATTTCAGATGAACATTGACTTTTGATATTAACGAAATGCAAATAAGAATTTCAGTAAGAAAGGTCTCTTATTGTTAGTAATCAAATAAAGAAATGAATGTCTCAATGTTTTAACTTAAATGACTGAGTCTTCTTTGTCACTAGCAAAAATGTCATTTTTGTAATTGTTCAACTATCTGCAGTCTCTTGACTTCTTTAAGTCATATTTCAGCAATGAGACGTTGTGGTGGTCTCCTGTTTGTTCTGATTGAATATCTGGTTGGAACCAAAAGTGATAACCAACACAAATAATGAGGGGGTTGGAAAGAAACACATGGATTTTAACCTTTGCAGACCCTTTACATGCACCAACCCTATAGAACACACTACAGGGAAAGGGAAACAACCCAAAATTATAATAGCGCCACTTTAAGTAAAAGTAGAAATACCAAATAGTAAAAATACTCTGTTTAAAGTAAAAGTCCTGCATTCAAAATCTCACTTATAAGTAAAAGGACAGAAGTGCTGGCATCGAAATATACTTAGTATTAGTACCTCATATTGTACCTAAGTACGATACATGAGTATGTACTTCATTATATTAGCTGTGTGTTCCTTTCTGCTCACTTTGCAGTAGTAATGGTGAGCAGGGACTCCCTGGACACTCACAGATCTTTATTTCTACCGTTCAGGAACGTAAACACACATTTTAACATAAAAGGATTTGGCATTTGTTCCTAATCTGTAATAGCACTGGGTTCCCTCGGTGGTAAACAACTGTGCCACTCTCTGCCCCTCGTACATTAACGCGGTTCCCCACAAAATGATTCAAAATGTCCCGGGGAATTTGACAGCTTGCTGATTTGAAAACATCTCTGGATGTTTGTCGTGGTGTCTCCGCTCTCCTCAGGCCTGTACGGGTCTAATGAGATGATGGATGGGTGACGGAGGCTTTTAATCCACCAGCGACGGATCATTTAAGGGGAGATTCATCAAACGTGGACCCTCACAAAGCCGAGTGTCCGCTGAAGATGAATGGAGGTAATTATCTGCTACCTGCTCGTAATCTGTCTGCATGAAGAGCTCAAATCACTCGTTTTACTCATAGATCTCCATCCAGTCTGTAGTGATTACTCCACATTATACTAATGCACCGCTGTTATTGACACAACAGTATATATGAGTCCTTCTACACCAAATGATCCAATCCCAGGGCTTTCTCCACTGGATACTGTCAGACTCAAAGTGGTTTCTATATCCCAACTGTTACTGTTTGCACCTCCAGTTGGGATTTCCCCGTTGGCACAATCAGAGTCAACTTAAAGGGGCCCTATTCTGCTTTTTGGTGTTTATCTCTCCTGTATTTCTGTGCATGTAAGTGTTGAGGCTGGTTCCAGAAGGGAGCCCACCATGTTTAATTGCCAACTTTACAGCTGAAAGAAACATGTTTACAGCCTGGTTCAAAGAATGTTTTTCTGTTGAAATGTCTACGGCAAATTTACCCTTAAACCTTACACTGAACAGGGGGTGTATTGTTCTATTCATTACCTATTTGAAGGGGAAATATTACATCAAGCGTCGTGTTTTTACTTATTTTTTAATGTATTTTAGTTTTTCAATTTGACACCATATAGGTGCAGTGATGACATGTTTTATAGGTTGGGCTATAAAGGAACTACAGCATGGTCACATGACTTCACGTCACCACCGCTAAGCTAAAGGCGGCTAATGTTGGGCTATAAAGGAACTACAACACGGTCACATGACTTCACGTCACCACCGCTAAGCTAAAGGAGGCTAATGTTGGGCTATAAAGGAACTACAGCACGGTCACATGACTTCACGTCACCACCGCTAAGCTAAATGTGGCTAATGTTGGGCTATAAAGGAACTACAGCATGATCACATGACTTCACGTCACCACCGCTAAGCTAAAGGTGGCTAATGTTGGGCTATAAAGGAACTACAGCACGGTCACATGACTTCACGTCACCACCGCTAAGCTAAATGTGGCTAATGTTGGGCTATAAAGGAACTACATCAAGGTCACATGACTTCACGTCACCACTGCTCAGCTAAAGGTGGCTAATGTTGGGCTATAAAGGAACTACAGCACGGTCACATGACTTCACGTCACCACCGCTAGCTAAGTTAAAGATGGCTAATGTTGGGCTATAAAGGAACTACAGCACGGTCACATGACTTCACGTCACCACCGCTAAGCTAAATGTGGCTAATGTTGGGCTATAAAGGAACTACAGCACGGTCACATGACTTCACGTCACCACCGCTAAGCTAAATGTGGCTAATGTTGGGCTATAAAGGAACTACAGCACGGTCACATGACTTCACGTCACCATCACTAAGCTAAATGTGGCTAATGTTGGGCTATAAAGGAACTACAGCACGGTCACATGACTTCACGTCACCACCGCTAGCTAAGTTAAAGGTGGCTAATGTTGGGCTATAAAGGAACTACAGCACGGTCACATGACTTCACGTCACCACCGCTAAGCTAAATGTGGCTAATGTTGGGCTATAAAGGAACTACATCAAGGTCACATGACTTCACGTCACCACCGCTAAGCTAAAGGTGGCTAATGTTGGGCTATAAAGGAACTACAGCACGGTCACATGACTTCACGTCACCACCGCTAAGCTAAATGTGGCTAATGTTGGGCTATAAAGGAACTACAGCACGGTCACATGACTTCACGTCACCACCGCTAAGCTAAATGTGGCTAATGTTGGGCTATAAAGGAACTACAGCACGGTCACATGACTTCACGTCACCATCACTAAGCTAAATGTGGCTAATGTTGGGCTATAAAGGAACTACAGCACGGTCACATGACTTCACGTCACCACCGCTAGCTAAGTTAAAGGTGGCTAATGTTGGGCTATAAAGGAACTACAGCACGGTCACATGACTTCACGTCACCACCGCTAAGCTAAATGTGGCTAATGTTGGGCTATAAAGGAACTACATCAAGGTCACATGACTTCACGTCACCACCGCTAAGCTAAAGGTGGCTAATGTTGAGCTATAAAGGAACTACAGCACGGTCACATGACTTCACGTCACCACCGCTAAGCTAAATGTGGCTAATGTTGGGCTATAAAGGAACTACAGCACGGTCACATGACTTCACGTCACCACCGCTAAGCTAAATGTGGCTAATGTTGGGCTATAAAGGAACTACAGCACGGTCACATGACTTCATGTCACCACCGCTAAGCTAAAGGAGGCTAAAGTTTATATTCTATCTTATGTTATTTTATGTTATTTTTCATTGAACATGTACCTTTAATTTCCTATTTTTGTACACATATATTAATACTTTTTTTGTATTTTGTTATTTTTTAATTGCAAAACATTACTTTTACATCTCACGTGTAAATAAATATATTTTTCTTACCACCTCTATCTGAATATATCACAAAAACACAGATAATTAAAGAGGAAACACAAATTAAAAACCCTTTTCTCTCTCTGGGGCTCATATAGAGACAGCAGACTCAGGCCAAATCGTCCGATGGCTTATGAGATGTCACGCTATGGCCAGACGTGCGTTGCCTGAGGAAGAATCCCACCGTCTGATGTCTCCGTGAAACAGCTGATCCACAGACTAGCCTCCGGTCTGATGGGGAATCACTGCAGGCTTCTTTAATGGAGAAGCCAAACACACACTAACTAACGTCGGGCGACAAGGGCACCTTCAGTCTGCAGATGTTCCCGCAGATGACAGATGGCGGCGGCGAAGCTGAGGGAGCAACGGGAACAAAGTCTGAGCCAGAATGGAGCCGCATGCCCCCCCAAAACCTCCTAAATGAGGGGCGTATAGCTGTGTGCATGTGGGGGAACTCTATCAGAATAGAGTGGTGAGGGAATGGGTTCTCAACCAGGAAGTGAGTCAGCATTTTCCTGTTCCCTGGTCTGGAAGTCAATGGTTTCTGATTGTGTTTTTGGTTGTTATCCTGAAATTACATCTGTGGTTAAAACAAGCTGAAGAGATTTTAATGTTTTGTTCTAAGACAGAAAATAAGTCAGAAAATACCCCACTGGTGGATTTAAAAACGTGTCTAATTGAGACGACTAAACATACGATCAGATATAAATGATCCTGGACTTTCACATTATTGCAGAGAGCACGAGTGTTATGCATTAATCATGACGTCACACACTGACCTCCACGTTTCCTCTTCCTCCGTCTCTCTGATTATTTCTCCAAACAGATGGCTTCACCCCATCCCACATTGTTAATCTCTCTGCTCTCTGGGCTCCAGATAGTGACCAAAATTGAAATCATGTTCATACATTAAAAGACCACAGGAGACTTTAATGGCTTTCTAACGTTTTTTTTTTTTTAACAACATGTGTCGTTGCATTTTGGCAATGGTGGAAGAAGTACTCAGATATTTTATCTGTTACGTTTTTTTTCGTGGTGTTCCCTTCCCAGGTTTTTTGTGCATGTGAATGGTCTGCCAAACACTCAGCAGGAGAGGACTCTTTAAAGTAGAGACACTACATACTGATATACACCTGAACATCAGCAGGAGAGGACTCTTTAAAGTAGAGACACTACATACTGATATACACCTGAACATCAGCAGGAGAGGACTCTTTAAAGTAGAGACACTACATACTGATATACACCTGAACATCAGCAGGAGAGGACTCTTTAAAGTAGAGACACTACATCCTGATATACACCTGAACATCAGCAGGAGAGGACTCTTTAAAGTAGAGACACTACATACTGATATACACCTGAACATCAGCAGGAGAGGACTCTTTAAAGTAGAGACACTACATACTGATATACACCTGAACATCAGCAGGAGAGGACTCTTTAAAGTAGAGACACTACATGCTGATATACACCTGAACATCAGCAGGAGAGGACTCTTTAAAGTAGAGACACTATACTGATATACACCTGAACATCAGCAGGAGAGGACTCTTTAAAGTAGAGACACTACATACTGATATACACCTGAACATCAGCAGGAGAGGACTCTTTAAAGTAGAGACACTACATACTGATATACACCTGAACATCAGCAGGAGAGGACTCTTTAAAGTAGAGACACTACATACTGATATACACCTGAACATCAGCAGGAGAGGACTCTTTAAAGTAGAGACACTACATACTGATATACACCTGAACATCAGCAGGAGAGAACTCTTTAAAGTAGAGACACTACATACTGATTTACACCTGAACATCAGCAGGAGAGGACTCTTTAAAGTAGAGACACTACATACTGATATACACCTGAACATCAGCAGGAGAGGACTCTTTAAAGTAGAGACACTACATACTGATATACACCTGAACATCAGCAGGAGAGTAAAAATACTTTGTTACAAGTAAAACTCCTGCATTCAAAATATTACCCGACCTGTAAAAAGCTGTCAGGTAAATGTGTTGGAGCACAAAATGGAGAAAGTAGTTACTAACTAGTTAAGTAGCACTTGAGTGGATGTACTTCACTGCATGTTGGCATCGTTCTGGATAAATGGAAACAGGCTGAGGATGGACTCAGAGTTGATGAGTGTTATTCGTCTCTGGAGAGCGTCTGTGTGATGCACACGGAACTGAGCTGGATTACAGAAACAAGATCACAACAATATGCTCATTGTCCGTCGAGCAGTGATATAATCTCCAGGATTACCCTCTGATGAAACCTCGCTGGGTGATATGGGGAGATTTGATCCAAGCTCTGGATTGGAGCTCTCTTTGTGTGAGAGTCTCTGATCCTCACAGAGGTTTTCAGAGCAGTGATGACGGATTATTGTAGGTCGACTGGAAGTTAGCTTCGCAAAGGGGTTCTTTGACAAAAAGTCAATGCATATAGCAGGAAACCCACCTTTCCTTTTAATTGCACATTCTTACATTAACTTCCCATGTTAATATACTTTTTTTTAAATCCTCTGGAGCAGAGAGAAGAGCTGTGGATTATTGTTATTGTTATTTTACAACGCTTCTGCCCATTCACTTTGAATGGGGTGACGTCACTTTTAGCCGAACTGCATTTTGGGAAGCGACGTGGAGCGTTGCTGGCTTCAAAAGTTGAGCAATGTTCAACTTTTGACGCCTCGATGTAGGCGTCAGCCAATGAAATCCCGTTTATGCAAATCTGCCAGTACAAGCGCTAGCCAATCAAACCGCGTGTATGCTGGGAGAGACTACGCAGGTCATTTCCTCATATTCAAAAAAATGGAGGGAAAATTCATTATAGCGGGAGTGAATCACCCGGTGCTGAATGATCAGTCTATGTTCATCTACCGGGATACAAACCGAAGGAGCGAGGCATGGAGGGAGGAGGCAGAGACAGTGGGTGAAACTGGTAGGTTTTCACCTGTTTGGGGATTTTATATCCAGTTTACTTCGTTTTAACATTGCTATTGCGGGGGCGGGAGATTCATGTGATTGGTTGTTGATCGCGTTGCTCACAAAAAATCCCCAAGCTTCAGATACGCCCACCTCCAAGCGTCAACGCATGCTGCTGTGTGGACGCTCCGTTAGGGTCAAAAACACTAAACTCACAACTTAAAATGAAAGTGTTTAGTTTATTTAATAAAAGAGCACATGTTCAATGTGAAAAGTGACAGTAGATAGAGATTAGTTGCAATTTGGTGCTATATATATGTATTATTAAAAAAAAAAAAAACAGCTTGAATTTCAGGGGGAGCGCAGGGCTCCGTTGGCGGGGCGCAGGACTCCGTTGGCGGGGCGCAGGGCTCCGTTGGCGGGGCGCAGGGCTCCGTTGGCGGGGCGCAGGGCTCCGTTGGCGGGGCGCAGCGCCAAGAGGGTAAACACTGCATGTCTCTATCACCTGTACTGGTTCCCTATTTGAGAACGAATCTATTTTTAAGGTTCTTCTTCTCAATCGCAAAACCTTTTGTTCTCATTTGGGTCCAATCCCACATTTCCTAAATCGGGACACATAAATAATGTATTTAAAATTGTACAGGGATTAAGGTAAAAGCTGTTTTAATCTCGACTTCTAAAACCTGGAACTTTTTTTCTCATTTTTTTCATAAAAAGCAATGCAACTTGTTACAAGACAGAATCACAATGTTGAGGTATAACTATAGATATTGGTCCTTGTTGTTTCCAGGTGTCTCCAGTCATGTGTTGTCAGTCAGCTGAGACAAACCTGTGAAAGACAAAATACCAGTCAGCAGAATTTCTGTCTGAGTTATCTGGGTGAAAATTACTATCTGTGATTATTTTTTATTGAATCGGCAACAAGCTATTGTATGTTTTATTGTTTGACCAAGTACTCCTACAGTCACAGAGGTCACATTAATATCATGAAAGCCAAAATTCAAAATACCTTTTATTATTCCTACCAATACAAGTGTAGCTTATCAATAGGCGCTTTCACACCGCAGTACTTTTCCCAGGAATAGATCCGATAGTTCTTGGGATTTTGCGTTCACACCAAAAATCTGGAACTAGAACTTTTTTTCAGGAACCTTTTCCCCCCTTTTCAGTCCCTGCTAGAGAGCAGGTACTTTCCTGGGGAGGAAAAGGTTCCCATTTCTGATTGGCTGGGCGGATTGCAAACCACGCCCCGTAAAACTCTGAAAAGTTTTGTGAAGCCGCCATTTTATTTGCTCGCATTAGCATTATTAGCATTAGCATTAGCCCAGCGCACCAACGGAGAGAGACTAACTTATGACAACACAAAAGAAAACATGGGAGCGGTGGAGATGAAGAGGTGTCGGCGTTCTGGCGATTTACTCGGAAGGCTTCAGTAGAAGCTGCTGGGACTCCCAGCAGCTTCTACTGAAGCCAGTCCCCAACTCCGGGGACTTCCGGCCGGGGACTTCGGGTGGCAGTATACGCCGTGAAGATGTTTGCGGCCTGTCAGTAAACCCAAAGCAGAAGAAGAAGACGTGACGTCAGCGGCTCATTTGCCTAATCCTCCCTCAGGGAACTTATTCCGGTGTGAATGCGATTTACTAGATAGTTCCAAGGACTAAAGAGTTCGGCGGGACTAAGTACGGCAAAGTACTTGGTGTGAAAGCGGCTAATGAGTAAGGGGACTGTTTCTGGCAGCAGAAACTAAATATCAACCAAAAATACAGCACAACAAAATATGATCTAATGTTGATCAGAGCTCCATCTTTACCTGTCTTCTTCTCAGGGGATGTTGGAGTATGTGGGATCAATTTGGTTTGAGTTATTAAAACATTTAACCAACAAGAATTAATAACCAAATAAAAATAGTTCTCTGCTTTTCATGAAGGATGTTAGTAAAATAAGTTTGGTCTATCAATACTTTAAATATGATTAGCTGTGTGTGTTAATAAACCGGCCATAACTACTTTTTCGCCATCTTTAATTGATTGCAATGTTTTCCTTTGATGTGTTTACAGTCAGATCTCATTTACCTTGTTTTCTAAACCGGCGTTTCCTAGAGAAGTAGACGATGATGCTGATGATGAGAATGAGTAGAAGGAGAACATAGAAAACCATTCGAATCAGAGATTGTTGTTGATCTTTAGAAGCCACTGGAAGACAAAGTAAGAATACTTTGAAGAAAACAGCATCCCAAAAGGGTACAGTGTTTTAGCTGACTTGGATGCAACAAAGAGTGTCATAAGGCACAGTAAGTTAGGTGCATATGGAATCACAAGACATTTACATACTCTGTATCTTAATCTTAGAATTTATGTTTGCATCACATTTGTTGTAAATGTTGATGTTTGTACACATTTTCTCTCTTTAAAAAAAAAAGTATGTTCTTAAGTTCTACCTGTGCTTGCCACCACTGTTGTTGTTGTTGTTGGTCCTGCCATTGTTGTTGTTGTTGAGGATCCAGGTGTTGCTGCTCCTGGCGTAGGTGGCGCCTTGTTCCCTTCAAAGTGATTAAGAGGATATAATACAGGAAACTAAAAAACATTTGACCACTAAAGTCATGAAATGATTGACTCATTTTAAAATAGAGAACAGGCCGTGGCCTTTTATGCTGCGTTATTTTGTTTTTTCAGCACCGAAACCAGTTGAATGCAAAAGGACGTTTCTTAATTGACTTAAAAAAAAACAGTAAACAGTGGAAACGTTTCATTTGAATGCCCTCTTGTTTGATGTTATTTTTCTGCATTTCTTCTAAGATTATCGATTAGTACTTCTCTTATTTCTGTATGGTGAATATGCAGCTACAGCTCGTTAGCTTAGCATAAAGGCTAGAAACAGGCGAAAGACCTGGCTTAGCTTAGTTTAGTTTATTTGTTTGTCGTGGACAGTCCCCATCGATGAACTGTCACAAAAAACAGTAAATGGAGCAGCTTTAGCCAACATGGCTAATTTCCAGCTGTTCTCCCCGGCCAGATGATAATAGACACCTTTTTAAAATCACAATATATCCGGCTCTATCCACAGGTGACAAAATCCACCTCCCAGAACCTCTAAAGATCTAGCATCATTGGTCATTAGATGACAAGTTGTGGTGTATCAGGGAGTTGTTAGCATGACAAGCCTTTTAAAAGTCAGTGCTGTCTTTTCCCTTACTTCCTTCCACCCATATTTCTGTGTTCCTCTCTGACTCTCACCTTCAATCACTTGCAGAAAAACTGCTTTTCTACCGCAGTAGTAGAGTCCAGAGTCACGTAGCTCCACGTCTGTTAAGGTCAAGGTCCGGTCAACAGGTGGAACATCAAAGCCTTTCTGTCGATGTATCTCAACAGAGTCTCTGCTCCATGTTGGATCATGTGATCCTCCATCATCATGAGGGCAGTCCAGAGTGACGCTGGTCCTCTCTGGAGCATCAACTCTGATTGTTCCTGGACACAGAACACATTCAAGTTTTAATAACGTTCACTCATTTCATATTTCATTTTGCAGACGTGCTATTAAATGTACATTTTTTGTGACATTATAAATATTATTCTCAGATGTGATAAGAAAGCAGAAATAGTTTGAGTTTGATAAAAACTGACGTGCTCCTGGGATCTTTGTATTTTCCCATTTGGGAAGAAAACAAATCATAGGTTTTGGCTCAGAGTTCAAACAACACATACATGTTTGTTTCCAAGGTTGCTTTTCCAACTTGAGTGGGTTCACATGTCTGGAATTAACTTTCCAAATATTCTGACCGCACATCGATGCAGCACAAGTGCTTTATCTTGCAATAGAGCGGTGCAGGAATATGTCCTAAAACCTGGAAAAGAGTCAGCATTTTACCTCATTCTCGTCTTTCAGTCAAAGTATTTTTGAACATGTCTTTGGTTAGAAGCCTGAAATAAGATCTGTGGTCAACACAAGCTGAAGAGATTGTCCCGTTTTGTTCTAGATATAAAATATGTCAGAAAATAGTCCACCGGTCAATGTCTGAAGCTTGTGTCGGCGGTTGCTAACAAGTGACTAAATTAGACTACTAAACGTCATCGTGCTGAACATTAGTCGCCTTTTGCTTAGTGAAGGTGACGTGAAGTCCAAAATGAAATCATGGTACTAACTTCAAATGAACAGAAATTAAGTGTAGCAAAACTCTTTTCATCGATAGTAACCTTCCTAAATGTTCCCACACCACGCCGCTCCTCCGCTCTCTCCACTGGCTTCCAGTAACTGCTAGAATCCACTTCAAGACAATGGTACCTGCGTACCATGCTGCGAATGGATCTGGCCCTTCCTACATCCAGGACATGGTTAAACTGTACACCCCAGCACGTGCACTCCGCTCTGCATCAGCCAAACGGCTCGCTGCACCCTCACTGCGAGGGGGACCCAAGTTCCCATCAGCAGAAACACGTGAGTTTGCTATCCTGGCTCCAAGATGGTGGAATGAGCTCCCCATTGACATCAGGACAGCAGATAGCTTACACACCTTCCGGCGCAGACTGACAACTAATCTCTTTCGACTCCACTTCGAGCAATAGAACTATTAACAAAGCACTTATATACTAATAAAGAGCTGGCTTATCTAAAGCCAGTTGAGTAGCACTTGAAATGTTTGGCTCTATGAAACCTGATGTACTTTATGATTCTGTTTTCTTCAAGGTTGTGTCTTCCTGGTCGAATGCACTTATTGTAAGTCGCTTTGGATAAAAGCGTCAGCTAAATGCAATGTAATGTTATGTAACCGAAAGTAGGCCTAAATATGAAAATAGTGGTTTTAACTATTTAAAAGACACTTCAATTAAATTAAGAGAAATTAAGGATAAATAGAAAGCAGAAGAAGTTTAATAAAGATTGCTCTTACCTAATGGGATCACTGTCAGCTCCACAGCTTCATCATTACAGAAATATCTCCCAGAGTCTGAGAGGGTCAATGTGAGAAAGTGCAGTGATTTATCTCTGGATGAACCGTATCGTTTGCCCGGGTCATTGTGTCTTATCTCTCTTCCACTATCAATTGTAATCAAGGCCACTTTGTTTCCGTTCCTCTCTCTGCTCCACGTCACTGTACCCTCCACAGGGTGAGGACAAGGCAGAGAGCCTGAGGTCCGTTCTTCAACCACTTCCTGGCGTAAAGCTTTAAAAGAAACAAGAGTTACAATAGTCTCAAGCATGATGTTAAACTGATTTTGACAGACTGGAGGTGAAAAGGTATGTGAACGACAACATTATTCTATTTAGTTTGCAGGGCAATAGGTGGAAAAAGTAACTGTGAACGTTACATCTCTTCTTGTTCTTTGTGGACTTTCAAATAAAAAAAAGAAAAAGCCTTATCTTCCCATTACAACTAAACTAACAAAGCAACAAGCAAGTGTTAGCACTTTGAGTTTTGTTTACGCAAATGAAAAGTGCGCTTATAAATCAAATATATTATTATTATTATTATGTCCGTGCAAATGAGGATATGAGCTTAGAAGGCCTTTGTTTCCTCTCATCTGAAAACAAATTAAATTGATTGTATTAAATGATCGTGAAATAAAATCACTCACTTTAAAATAAAAAATAACAAAACTGATAAGAGAACGTTTAAATGTTTTACCTGAAATGGCATTACAGCCGAGGAGCAAGATGTTCCCCCTCATCGTCTCACACTGACATGACTGTGTGACCACAGTTCTATTTCAAGTGAGAACAGGAACTGAAGCTCAGCGCAAGTCCTTTCAGGAAGACTGGGTGTGTAGACATTCACTCCGCAGCTGCATAGAATCAGCTCATCACGGGCGTCTCTTTAACCAATTACATTTCACCTCAATCTCCAGCAGCCAATCAGCGAGCTGCAGCCAAACTTTAAAATAGTTCTCCTCTCTCCTGCAGTCAGCGTGATTTCAGGTGTTCATGCTGCCGCCCGCCTCCTCCCCATCCACCTCCTCCCCATCCACCTCCTCCCCATCACACCTCCTCCCCATCACACCTCCTCCCCATCACACCTCCTCCCCATCACACCTCCTCCCCATCACACCTCCTCTCCATCACACCTCCTCCCCATCCACCTCCTCCCCATCACACCTCCTCCCCATCCACCTCCTCCCCATCACACCTCCTCCCCATCCACCTCCTCCCCATCCACCTCCTCCGCATCCACCTCCTCCCCATCACACCTCCTCCCCATCCACCTCCTCCCCATCACACCTCCTCCCCATCCACCTCCTCCCCATCACACCTCCTCCCCATCCACCTCCCTATCCACCTCCTCCCCATCACACCTCCTCCCCATCCACCTCCTCCCCGTCACACCTCCTCCGCATCCACCTCCTCCCCATCACACCTCCTCCCCATCCACCTCCTCCCCGTCACACCTCCTCCCCATCCACCTCCTCCCCATCACACCTCCTCCCCATCCACCTCCCTATCCACCTCCTCCCCATCACACCTCCTCCCCATCCACCTCCTCCCCGTCACACCTCCTCCGCATCCACCTCCTCCCCATCACACCTCCTCCCCATCACACCTCCTCCCCATCCACCTCCTCCCCATCACACCTCCTCCGCATCCACCTCCTCCCCATCACACCTCCTCCCCATCCACCTCCTCCCATCACACCTCCTCCCCATCCACCTCCTCCCCATCACACCTCCTCCCCATCCACCTCCCTATCCACCTCCTCCCCATCACACCTCCTCCCCATCCACCTCCTCCCCGTCACACCTCCTCCGCATCCACCTCCTCCCCATCACACCTCCTCCCCATCACACCTCCTCCCCATCCACCTCCTCCCCATCACACCTCCTCCGCATCCACCTCCTCCCCATCCACCTCCTCCCCATCACACCTCCTCCCCGTCCACCTCCTCCCCATCACACCTCCTCCCATCCACCTCCTCCCCATCCACCTCCTCCCCATCACACCTCCTCCCCATCCACCTCCTCCCCGTCCACCTCCTCCCCATCACACCTCCTCCCCATCCACCTCCTCCCTGTCCACCTCCTCCCCATCACACCTCCTCCCCATCCAGCTCCTCCCCATCACACCTCCTCCCCATCCACCTCCTCCCCATCCACCTCCTCCCCATCCACCTCCTCCCCCATCACACCTCCTCCCCATCCACCTCCTCCCCATCACACCTCCTCCCCATCCAGCTCCTCCCCATCACACCTCCTCCCATCCACCTCCTCCCCATCCACCTCCTCCCCATCACACCTCCTCCCCATCACACCTCCTCCCCATCCACCTCCTTCCCATCCACCTCCTCCCCATCCACCTCCTTCCCATCCACCTCCTCCCCATCCACCTCCTTCCCATCCACCTCCTCCCCATCCACCTCCTTCCCATCCACCTCCTCCCCATCCGCCTCCTCCCCATCACACCTCCTCCCCATCCACCTCCTTCCCATCCACCTCCTCTCATCACATCCAGTGCCAGGAGAGCTAATCCAAAGACCTCATCCCACCTCCTCTTCATCCCACCTCCTCATCACATCCAGATCTTCAGCATCATCACAGTGTCTAGACCCCGGGGGGTTCCCTATATACGATTTCAGGATCGGGGTCTAACCTCCAAAGACTTTTATCATGACATGTGTCAATAAATGTCCTTTAAACAAAATGAAGTCTCTCCTGATTGAACTGAGCTGTCTGACTGGTTGTTGCTCAATCTAAAATCTATAAAGACAACTCAAGATAATAAGCGCATTCAATCAATTAAAATGTAACTATGTATCGTGATTAATCGTATGATCCATAGTTAACTTGTGATTAATACCAAATTAATCGAACATGACTCTTTTTCACCTTCTGTCTGAAACCAGAGCCCAGTCTGCTCTGATTGGTTAGCTGGCCGGCTCTGTTGTGATTGGTCAACCGCTTAGAGATGTCCCGCCCCTTAGCCTATCACGTACAATGTGTTGGAGCAATAGCCAATACTTTAATATCGTGTAGCAAGTAAATAACGATACTCCCCCTCATCTTTGTACAGACTGAAATGATTCAGTTCACAGAATCATTACCGACCTCCTCTCCCCTGTAAGATGAGAACAGAAACTGTGTGGTTGCACACATGTCTTTTCAAACAAAGACAGATCACCAAAACCCTTTTGTGGTTGATCAACACTGGTTATTCTTGTTTGTGAGAACAAGTGCATGCATGTTGCAGGTTCATCTGCTGATGACCGCTAAGCTAACTTTAGCTGTGAAGATACAACCCAGTCTCACAAAAAAATGTGTAATAGGGCAAAACGTAGTATCTTCACAAATAACCCTCTCAAAACATGACATGTGTAACAGTTGTAAATATGCAGTGGTGTTCATTTGTATTTTGGTATTATTTAGTATAATCACACAAATTCTGTGTTCTTCATTTATTGACAAGGTCGGAGATTAGTGGGCGGAACCTCTGAAGTGTGGTCGCTGTGCTCAGAGGATTATTTTTATGGTGACTTCCCCCTTCATATTTTGTCCCTCACGTTTTCTCGCCCTTTTCTGTCAAATGTTCCACGAGAGAGGAGTCATTGTGAGGGAAACCTATAATGCTGATTTGTTATATCTGTTGTCAGCTGTTGTCAGATTAAACGGAGATCGCCCAAACTGTCCGCTGGCTCGGGTCTCATTCACGAAAACACAACGCAGAGACCGCTTAACGACACCGGTTACACATGGATACAATATTCTCTCCTGTTTAGTTTTAATGACCAGTGTCCATGTTTTTTTGATGATGTCGAACACTGATACATTTTTGTATAGAACCGTTTGGTATCTGGGGTTCAAGGTAATAAAATGCTGTAAAAGTCTCCTGAAGCAGGGGACTTTTGGATGAGTACAATCGTTCAACTAACCCTTTTTCTGAAAGTCAATCTCATACCCCCAAGACTTGACAGAAAAGGGAGGAAGTGTTAGGATTTGTGGAAAAAGGTAGGACCCAAATGTAGAATACAAGAAAGGGAAAAAGGTCTAGCAACAAAAAGCGAGCTTTATTTAAAAAAAAAGCTGATGAACAAATCATGGTATGAAACAAACAGGTAGCACATGGTAGCAACAAAGCAAAAACAGACCATGACCAACATGGAGGGAGACAAGAAAGAAAATGAACCGACAAGGAACACAGGGGAAGACAAGACTAAATACAAAGAGGGGTAATCACAGCTGGGCAGGGGAGGCAGAAACACAAGGGCAACAGGTGAACACAATCAGACAATCAGACACAGGAGGGAAAACACAGGAAGGAAGACAAGACACAGGGAGAACAGAATTTCAACATAAAATCATGACAAGACAGACAACTAAGATGTGACAGAAAACTAGGATTGTGACAGAACCCCCCCCCCCTCAAGGGACGGATTCAAGACGTTCCAAAGTCCAACACAAAGTCCAACACTTCCAAAAGGGTGGGTGGAGGGGGTCCGGAGGACGGGTTTGGGCTGACAGCCCGGAGGCACGGCAGAGGACCAGGAAGGGGTCTCGGGCGGACGACCCAGGGGCAAGGCAGAGGAACAGGAGGTGGTCTAGGGCGGACGGCCCAGGGGCAAGGCAGAGGAATAGGAGGTGGTCTAGGGCGGACGGCTCAGGGGCAAGGCAGAGGAACAGGAGGTGGTCTAGGGCGGACGGCCCAGGGGCAAGGCAGAGGAACAGGAGGTGGTCTCGGACGGACGGCCCAGGGGCAAGGCAGAGGAACAGGAGGTGTTCTCGGGCGGAAGAGGATCTGGTGTCGGTGGGACACCCGGCAGGACAGAGTTTGTTGCCGGCGGAGCCAACGGCGTAACAGGAACCCTGGACGGGACATGGGCTGGTGTCGACGGGACCTCCGACAGGACATGGTGTTGGCAGGAAACCCAGCGGAGCAGGTCTCGGCGGGACCCCCAACAGTACAGGATAAGGTGTTGGCAGGAAATCCGGCGGAGCAGATGTCGGCGGGACCCCCAACAGGACAGGATATGGAGTTGGCAGGACCCTCAGCGGAACTCCCAATGACACAGGACATGGAGTTGGGATTAGAGAAGGGACATGAGAAGGGACTTGAAAAGTGACTCGAGAGGGGACTCGAGAGGGAACTTGAGAAGGGACTTGAGAGGGAACTTGAGAGGGGACTCGAGAGGGAACTTGAGAAGGGACTTGAGAGGGGACTTGAGAGGGAACTCGAGAGGAGACTTGAGAGGGAACTTGAGAGGGGACTCGAGAAGGGACTTGAGAGGGAACTCGAGAGAGCCGTTTAGGACAGAGAGTGAATACTATACAGAGATGCTGTTTGAGAAACCAATGTGAGTTTGGAACATTGAACAATGTAAATCTATTCTAGCAGACCTCAACAATGGAAGTATGATCAGTAGAAATGGCCGTGACACGGGATATTTACAATAGCCTCAGTTTTCAGATCATCTCTTATATTGCAAAGAGAATGAAAGGGGTTTAATATCAATCAGAATCACATTGTCAGTGATTTGAACTTCCCTGTCATTTTCAATGGAGATTGGAGCCAGATTCTTCTCAACATTTCCATGACTTGATTCAAAGTTTAAACCCTAAAGTTTAACTTGAACTTTGACATCTCAATATGGTGCAATCTACATGCTTTTAATGGGATTTTGACGGACAGGAAGTGAAAATTCATTTGAAAGACTACACGTGAAAATATCAATTTGATAAAACCCTGTACATCTCTTCCTGTTCCACATGCATTTCTGTGTTCAAATAAAGAAAAACAATATAGCTACATCTTGACACTACAACACTAACAAAGCAACAACCAAATATCCACACGAAAGAGGATATAAGCTTAGAAAACATTTGTTTATGTATTCTCTAATTCGAAATGGTAAGATATTAAGTGTATTGAATAACTGTACTCACTTCCTGAAGTAATGTGCTTTCCACAAACACAAAACCTGGCATGAGTTCAACTCTGATCACGCTATGAAATAAAAAATGTAAAACTAATAAGAAAGTATTACAAGTTCTTGGAGAGTTGTACATGATAAGCAGGGGTATGCTTAATTCACTCGCAGTATTAGTTTAATTCAGTGGTTCTCAAAGTGGGGGGCGCAGAGGCTTGACCGGGGGGGGGGGGGGGGGCGCGAGAGACCAGGAGGAAAAATGGTTATTAAAAAAAAAAAAAAAAAATCATATTTTGAAAAATTATTGATTCGAAAACAATATGATACAGTACTATTACGTCTGGGTCTCTGTGTTTCATTACAGCTCGGCTCTGTGTGTGTGTGGAACGAGCCATTTTGTGTGCGTGCGCGAGAGAGAGAGAGCGCACCGGTACCGGAGATCGTTGTTGTTAGCTTCTTGTGCTAGTGAGCTACGCTAACGGGCAGTGGCGGCTCCAGAGTATTTGTGTTGGGTAATCTATGGTAGGGCTAACCCATACAGTGGTGGGGCTCAAATCAGTATTTGTAATGTAATTACATACACGCTATATCGCACCCCTTCACAGTGAAACGCCACGCGTGAGGCTTTTATTAGTCTCCTTTTATCAGCTAAATTATATCGAGAGCAACAGGTGTGAGTTAAACAATACAATAGCCTATTCTGCTAATTCCAAGCTGTTACAACATGCTACGCAGCGGCAGAAACAAGAAAAGTTGGCATATAGAATTGACATGGAGAGAGAGAGAGAGAGAGAGAGAGAGAGAGAGAGAGAGAGAGAGAGAGAGAGAGAGAGAGAGAGAGAGAGAGAGGGAGACAAAGAGAGACACAGACACAGGTAACAGAGAGAGACAGACACAGCACACAACAGGTAGCCTGTATCTCGATTGTCATACAAAACACTTTTTCAAATGACCCATTATTGCAAAATATATTCAAAACTCACTATTCCCTCTTCAGGTGGGTCGTGTGACTCTGGCACCTGTTCGACTTGTACCTCAATGCGAGGGCGTTTAAGAACAAATCTATCCATCCGAAATATACAATTAATCCTAGAAGTTCTGCTGTCTGTCTGCAATTTACTCGGCGCGAGTTTGGGGACTTTTCACTGTGAACGTGACGAATCAGTAATGCATGACGCAGCAGACCCAACGTTTCGTTGCTCTGATTGGCTGTAGGTCTGTTCAAATTGCATTCGGAGGCATTTTGATCTGACCGCGGCCGCACTGATATTATAACGCGAGAGAATGACCACACCTTTAGTGTATAAAACTCCCCCACTACTTAGACTATTCCTTGCACCCCTCTTCTAGCATAAGCCCGAATGGTCTCAACCATATTGCGTCAGTAACGTGCACTTGTTGTTACAGCAGGATCAGTTTGTGTGTTGTGGACACGACCCGTAGATTTTCGCAATCCGTGTTCTCAACATGCTTACTTTAACATACTTTTTCATGGTGGGGCTAAGGTGGGGCTAAGCCATTTCTTGGTATGGCTGTAGCCTACCCCAGCGCCGCCACTGCTAACGGATATAAGGAGTTTTTTCAACAACAAAGTGGAGGAGAGTCCTCTCCTGTCAGACTGAGAGACTCAGTGAACTAAAGGACTCTCAGTGTTATCTCAGTGGGTCTCAAATGTTTTGGTCACCATTAATGTAAACAATTATTTCCGAGGCACACATTTATATGATCATTATAGTTATAAAAAAATAAGAGAATAAGTTAAAAACAGGTAAGAAATACTGTATGACATTTAAAAAAGAATAAAGTTTAAAAGGGAATGATTTGTCAAATATCCATAAAGAAAAAGTAAATCTGTTTAAGAGCAGCGTGTTCCACTGTCTTCCAGAAGTAAACAAAGGCGTGTAATCAGTTAGAGTTACTCATACTTGCTTATTGCTTACGTCCTGCTGCCTTTGAAAGGAGCTGCACGCTTTCAGAGGCTGAAAAGCAGAACAGAACCCTGGTGTTTTCTCACCTGGTTTGTTTACCTCTGGTTTGGATCTCACCTTTCGTCCTGACGGGCTCATTAGCAGCGGCCTCGCTCCAGAAGAGACCTCCGGGGTTAGAGCGCCACGTGTCCTGCAACACGGCCCAGGCGCCACGCTTTAAATGAGGCCTGAACCCAAAGCGAAGCTGCATGGAGCCAACAATGTGTTTCCACTTTTATATATTTTCATAAGTGATCTATTTGGCCATCAAAGTTAATGTTTCATGGCCAAATAAGAAACATGCGTGCACTAAAAATACATTCCCTTGACACTTATTAGAAGATAAAAAGCCCCAGAATGCACTGTGTGAACACTTTGTGGTGAAACGAGAACATATTCTTAAGAGTGAAAGGAGTTACAGCTCAAATGCAGTGACTTTGGTTGAAACTGGAAAGTGACATTTTAAACTGGAAGAGTAGGAAAAATAGTGAAGAAGCTTAATATCTAAAACAAAAGGTTTAAAAAAGGTATAAACAACTCCAGTGAATGTGTGTTAAAGCAACCCTCCTGTGATATATATGCTCACAGAGACGTTTGAGTGAGGGAGGGGTCAGACTGAGTGATGATGAACACTGAGCTTTGTTTCAGGAGGAAACTCAGTTCTAGTCTCAGATCACTTCCACATGTTCTCCATCAGCTTCGTACGGCACCTTGGACCTCACACAAGAACAACATCCTGTTTCAGTTTCTACTTTATTCATCATCCAAACATTTCATTTGATCACACATCCCATCAGTAAAGTCTGTTCAATGACTATCGATCAATGACTTCATCACTTTCCCTTTATCCACACCATGTGTTTCAGAGTACCCTATTTCTATTTGCACAACAACAACAACAACAAATAACTGTAATATTATACCATTGATTTCCCAAGCAAAGACTCTGAGCTATTTACAGGAGAATAATATATGATGGACTTATTGATTATGATCATGACAGGAAGTAATATCATTTTGAATAAACATGTTATGATGAAATAGTTGTTCTAACCATCTGGGTTTAATGTGTTAGTTCATTTGGGCAGCAACAATAACATGGAATCTGTCAAAGTAATACATGTGATTCTAAATGTCTCTGAAGACTCGTGCATTACAAGAGAAACAACAACATGAATCAAAAGAAACATCCAGCAAATCTTTAGAGCAAAGTGTACAGGTGAACAAGGATCCTCCTGAGCAGTGACAGCCTCCATGCTACACAGACACAGGAAGGAGCCGGAAGAAAGTCCAACATCTAAGAACAACTCATGAGAAGATGTTCAAGCCCCGCCCATCATGTTTGATTGACAGCTGATCTCTGCAGTGAAGACATGAGCAGTCAGCTCTGATGGACACACGGTGAGTTTAAGAAGTAGAAGAGTTCCTCCAAGGACTCCAGGCTATTTGAGTTTACAAAACTCAGCAGTGTCTCCATAATTAAAATAAAGCTGAACTCCAGCATGTAGCGGCTGAGTGAACGTGGTCTGCACTCTGTGGAGGAGAGTCATGGTTTCAGAGACGCTGTAGAAGGACAGAACACCTGCTCTGTGATCCAGATACACTCCTACTCTGGAGGACGGAGGACCTGAGACGGGAGTGCTGATACTGTTGTAACAAAATGTAAAACTGTTTTGGTTACAATCTAACGCCCAACATTTGTCATTGAATCCAAATATACTTTCCCTCCCTCCTCTGCTGATATTCTTGTATGCGACTGCAACAAACACTACTTCCCCTCTCCGCTCCACCTCCCAGTAACAACGTCCAGTCAGACTCTCTCTACTCAGGACCTGAGAACCAGTGAATCTGTCTGGGTGATGAGAATAAGACTGTTGTTGTGTCATGAATGTTACTTTTCTGCTCCCCTCAGATAATAACAGCCATGTGTTTGCTGTGTTTGGATCCAGAGTGATCTCCTGTGAATATGTTAAGAACCCAGCTCTGGTGGTGGGCTCTGCTGCTGACGGTAAAACCTCCACCTCAGTCGGTGAGACGTTTGTCCATTCCTCTCTCAGGACGTCCTGTAGTTTGTCTCTGACTGCTGACAGGGCCGCCGTCACGTCCTCAAAGTAGCTCAGAGGACGGATGTTGATGCTGGAGGAGTGTGTAGCTTCACTGAGGGCTGGCAGTGAGGAGGGGTAGCTGAGCAGGAACTGGTTGTGATCGTCTGTGTGAGACAGCAGCTTCAGCTCAGCGTCTCTCCTCTTCAGCTCCCTGATCTCCTGCTCCAGCTTCTCCTGGAGCTCTCTGACTCGACTCACTTCTCTCTCCTGCTGGGATCTGAGCTGCTGCTTCACATCAGAGCTTCTCTTCTCCATGAGACGGATCAGCTCAGTGAACGTCTTCTCACTGTCCTCCACTGCTTTATCAGCAGAGCCGTTGACGGCCTCCACCTCCTGCTGAAGCAGCTTCACCTCCTTCTCTCTGTCCTGGATCCTCTGCTGGATGTTGAGTCGACTCCCCTCCAGCTCTCTCTGCCTCTCAGTCCTCTCTGCTGCAGCAGACACCGTGTCGTGGCCTTTGTGTTCGTCCACAGAGCAGAGATAACAGATACTCTGCTGATCAGTGAGGCAGAACAGCTTCTTCACCTCGTCGTGACGAGAGCAGATGTTCTCCTGGAGCTTCTTGGAGGGCTCCACCAGCTTGTGTTTCTTTAATGGAGCTGCGTCATAATGAGGCTGGAGGTGTTTGTCACAGTAAGAGGCCCAGACACACGAGGCAGGACTTACAGGCTCTCAGCTTCCTCCCAGTGCAGACATCACAGGCCACATCTTCAGCTCCAGCATAGCAGAGATCAGCAGGAGCAGCTGGGGGTCCAGTCTTCTTCAGCTCCTCCACTAAAGCTGCTAACATGGTGTTCTTCAGCAGGACAGGCCTCGGTGTGAAGCTCTGCCTGCACTGAGGGCAGCTGTGGATCTTCTTCTCATCCTCTCCGTCCCAGAAGCCTGTAATACACTTCATGCAGTAGCTGTGTCCACAGGAAGTGCTCACCGGATCCTTCAGTAGATCCAGACAGATGGAACAAGATAACATTTCCCGCTCCAGCTGAACTCCTTTCTGCGCCATCTCACCTCTCAGTAGCAGCGAGTGTGAGTTTCACTTCCTGAGAGCTGAAACTAGTGACAGCTGATCTGACAGCATGTGTGTGTGCAGTGAATGTGGCCTATCAGCTCTTGTGCTTTCCCCACATGTTGGTTACTCCCCTCCTCCTCAGTGTGGATCTGAAGGGGAGGAACCAGGAAGTACAGAGTGGAGCTGGCTGTGTCTGAGAGCAGGAAGAAGAGGGAGGGCTCATCAAACGCTGACTCATTCCAGGAGGAGCAGCGCTCACACTCTGACCTACAGAGCCTCGGTTACAACCTGCTCTTCCTTTGAAAAGAGCTTTTAGTTTGAAAATAAGTGGGTAAACTTACAAAATCTGAAGGGGGTTAAATACTTGTTTCCTCCACTGTAAGTGTATAGCCTCAATGTCCTGAGATAGCTGATTGAGTTAATAGTTGAATGTACAGGAAGTCGTGTTTTACTGTAAGTACTAGTAGTAGTAGTGGTAGTAGTAGTAGTAGTAGTAGTAGTAGTACTAGTAGTACTAGTAGTAGTAGTGGTAGTAGTAGTAGTAGTAGTAGTAGTAGTAGTAGTAGTAGTTGTAGTAGTAGTAGTAGTAGTAGTAGTAGTAGTAGTAGTTGTAGTAGTAGTTGTAGTAGTAGTAGTAGTAGTAGTAGTTGTAGTAGTAGTAGTAGTAGTAGTAGTTGTAGTAGTAGTAGTAGTAGTAGTAGTAGTAGTAGTTGTAGTAGTAGTAGTGTCTGTGGGGGGGGGGGGGCTTTTATATAGAAACAAATCCTTATCCTGTGCGTCTTGTTTGGATACAGTGAGATTCTAGGGCTTTTATTTTGAAAAACCATCCCTCTTCCTATGGCACAATACAACTCAGTACATTTTTGGTCATTACGTAAATGTTATACCCTTTTGTTGGAGAAAATACAAGGTGTCTTCTTTATTATGGGTTTTCTGATGGGTATGATACTGTGTGTGACTTTGCACTGTGTGACCTTGCAGCTGCCTCCTCGTAGATAGGAGAAGGCAGGACATCATTCATGTTGTTGATTCCAACGAGAGCACACACACGTTGTCTCCTCTCCTCTTTGAGGGGCAAAGAGCAACACTGCCTTTCCAGAGATGTCCCGACGCCTTCCCGACACCTGATGACACCGAACCGATTTACGACCCTGTTTGGTACCTCCTGACTTTAGACTATATAAGCTTGATGTTACTTCCTGCTCCTTTGAGCAGCATACCTCATGTGTGTGAGTTCAACCATATCCTTATGTGACTTAACTCTGCTCCTTCTTGCACGAATAAATGAGTACCTGACTATTGATTCTCAACCCGGTGTCAAGTGATATATTCCTAACACCTTTCTTTAGTAGAATTGTATAAATTGGAAGGCTAACTAGGTAATCAGCTCGCCGGTGATTTGCAGCTGCGTGCTGGAAAAGATGAGATCTCAGACTGGCTTACCTGTACGTCAATCAAGTGGCAAATGCCATAGTAAGGATGGATGATAGGCTAACTCTTTTTTTTCAGTCCATGCGATCTACCCAGGGACGGCCCTAGACATTTTGGTGCCCTAAGCGAGATTATGATTTGGTGCCCACCCCCCCCCCCCCCCTCCAAGCAATACACAATAGAATATATAAAGAATAAATGAAAAATCTCTACAAAAGACCAATACACTACAAAAACTGAAACGTATTGACATGTTGGTCATATAAGAAGGTTTCAAATGTATTCATTATTGTATGAACATGTTTTAATTGGGGGGTGAACGTCACATCCTAGGGGGGTCTGGGGTTATGCCCCCCTGGAATGATTTGTTTTAACATTTTAAAGTAAAATGCTTCAATCTGGTGCACTTTGAGCAGAATTACTAGAGACTAGACCTAGAGGGTACAACTCTAAACACCCATATGAAAAAGATCAGTTTACATTTTAATAATTAAATAAGTATATGAACATAGCCAATAACAAATACATGTAACATATTTTATTTTTGTTGTTCATTCATATCTTATTTTACCTAGTTAACATTTATTTATTCATGCATTTTTTTTAATATCTCCAGTTTTAAACAATATTTTTGGTTTACTGTCCTATAATATACATTTGAATGATTTCAAACCTGTTGTTATTTATCCTAATAATTATAAAGGAGTGCCTTGGAAATATGTGTTTACATAAATTATGACCAAACCGTTTGAGACCCACTGAGATAACTTAGACTAAAGTGAACTATCTAAACACTCAGAGTCCTTTACCTCACTGAGCTGTAGTTATCAGCCTCAATCCAACAACAATCCGCGGTACCGATGCATGCCCTCTCTCTCTCTCTCTTGCTCGCTCGGAGGCTCGCTCGCACTTTGGCTGTGAGCTGCGGGCGCTTGATAAGTCAACATCCCCCACTTTCATCACTTACAGCGCCCATCGTACAGGGCAAATGCAAAATGTTGCCGGCCCGGGGTGCAAAGGGTGTTTACTTTATTCAATTATTAATGTAAATGTATTACATCAAGGGCAGTAAATTAGGCAGAATACAAATTATTTTTTTATAAATTTAAATTATCTTTTTAATATTTATTTTTTTCCGGTCGATCGCTCGCTTTAAGCGTGCCGTGCCCGGCCCGTTTTTGGTTGCGTTTCCACTTGGCGTAGTTCCGGCTAACGGGTACTATTTCACAGTTTTTCTGGCCCCATAAAATCGAGATTCTTTCCGGGCCAACAACCAGGCTGAGTCGGGCTGAGTATGCTAAACTAGAGAGAGAATCGCTGGCAAGGGAGCTACAACTACAACAAGATGAACATATTTGACCGTGATTTAATTGTAATACACGTTTCAAAATGATGCCGAAGTAACAACATACTGATACCGGTTAGTAAAAACCATGAATTAATGCTTTGACAAGTCTGCAGACAGACGGCAGGCGAAAAATCTTTTAAAATGCGTGTTTTCTAAATGGAGATCGACTTAGCTAATGCAGTATATGCTCCGACCGTCCACACTCACAACAACGGCCTACAGACATAAATAAACCAGCGACTGTATTCTCCATGACACAGGCAGTCTGTGGTTTGTACTTGTTTAACTTCTGTCTAGTTTCTGAACAGATATGAAGAGCTGTGAGCTCTGAGTGCTAAGAGCTAACGGCTGATGTTGGTTTTCTGTGGTTCTCATTGAAGATGACGTCACGGCTGTAAAATATATCAAAACAATTTTAATAGCTGAATGTCTTGTGATCATTTTAAAGTTGGAATGAAGTCTGTAGCTGAAAGTATGTGGAAGGAGTAGCATTTTGAAAACGGTGTAGGTAAAAGAGGATTTGAAGGTTCCTCCCATTGAGTTAAATGTAAAACAAAAAAGAGTTTAAAAAGCTGAATATTTCAAAAACTATAAAATATTTTGAAAAAGTTGAAAGTTTCCCATCATGTTCTGAAAAGGCTGAATATGTTGATATTTGAATGGTTTCTGCAGCTGAAAGTATGCTGAAGTTATTGAGAGCCAAAGACAACATTCGCACTAATGAATGGGATATATGGGACTGGCTAGCGCTCCAACACATTGTACGTGATAGTCTAAGGGGCGGGACATCTCTAAGCAGTGGACCAATCACAACAGAGCCGGCCAGCTAACCAATCATAGCAGATTGTGAAAAGAGGTGCTGCAGCACATTAAAGCATGGAGACATGTCCCAGTAGAGCCACTACATACTGATATACACCTGAACATCAGCAGGAGAGGACTCTTTAAAGTAGAGACACTACATACTGATATACACCTGAACATCAGCAGGAGAGGACTCTTTAAAGTAGAGACACTACATACTGATATACACCTGGACATCAGCAGGAGAGGACTCTTTAAAGTAGAGAAACTACATACTGATATATACCTGAACATCAGCAGGAGAGGACTCTTTAAAGTAGAGACACTACATACTGATATACACCTGAACATCAGCAGGAGAGGACTCTTTAAAGTAGAGACACTACATACTGATATACACCTGAACATCAACAGGAAAGGACTCTTTAAAGTAGAGACACTACATACTGATATTCACCTGAACATCAGCAGGAGAGGACTCTTTAAAGTAGAGACACTACATACTGATATTCACCTGAACATCAGCAGGAGAGGACTCTTTAAAGTAGAGACACTACATACTGATGTACACCTGAACATCAGCAGGAGAGGACTCTTTAAAGTAGAGACACTACATACTGATATACACCTGAACATCAGCAGGAGAGGACTCTTTAAAGTAGAGACACTACATACTGATATACACCTGAACATCAGCAGGAGAGGACTCTTTAAAGTAGAGACACTACATACTGATATACACCTGAACATCAGCAGGAGAGGACTCTTTAAAGTAGAGACATTACATACTGATACACACCTGAACATCAGCCGGAGAGGACTCTTTAAAGTAGAGACACTACATACTGATATACACCTGAACATCAGCAGGAGAGGACTCTTTAAAGTAGAGACACTACATACTGATCTGATGGAGGGATCTGATTGGTGGGAGAGTAGAGAGAGAGTGAGAGAGAGAGAGTGAGAGAGAGAGAGAGAGAGAGAGAGAGAGAGAGAGAGAGAAGAGAGAGAAGAGGATGGAGAGAGAGAGAGAGAGAGAGAGAGAGAGAGAGAGAGAGAGAGAGAGTGAAAGCAGATGGTAGAGCTGGCACCTGTCGAACACTGAAATCTGTTTGAAGCCGTTTTCCACATGTCTTCAAAAAAGAGTAACAAGAAGCCAAATCTGTATATCGTGCCAAATAACACACACTCAGGTTTTAACCCGTTGTGAGTAAGTCCTGCTTCAGCTTTAGCTCTTAATAAGACCCCCCCCCCCCCCCCCCCCCCCCCCCCGCACCCCTCAAACAACACACAAGAAGCCTCTCGACTGCACGCTTTTACTCTGAAAGGCGGCAACCACGGCCTCTTTACAAAGGCCTTCGTTCATTTAAAAATGTATTATAGGGGTCACAGATTTTATTTTTTTATTTGTGGAATTTATTTGTGTATTTGTGGATCTTTTTTACATTTGTAAAAACATTTACAAATCATTTTTTTAGTTGTTTCACATTTACAGATCACACATTTACTCACAGATCTGTCTTTGAGAGAAATCTATCTCCATATAACACACAGCGACATTTGGATAACAGCATAACTTGCTTCATTTAAAGCTCAATCAAGGAGTCTTTCTGAATTGGTTTTTAAAAATGAATTTGCAAAGCATTGACATAAGCGCTAACAAAAAGTGGGATTATGTTTATGATTTCCACAAAACATCTACTTTAATAGTGTTACAAAAAATCGCCTAGACAAAGGCAACTGTCATGCATTAAATAATGGATTCATACATCGAGTCTAAATTATTTAGCGTGTGTTTTTAAAGTCACCTGTTTCAGGCCTTTTCCGCATGGCTTTGTGATTCTAAAAACACACCAGCAGAGGGTGCCAGAGCCCCTCTGTCTGCTCTGTATCCCTTTAATTAATAATACACACACGCACACACACACACACACACACACACACACACACACACACACACACACACACGCATATGCGCCGGTGAAGATGGCCGCATTGTCTTTTGGCTCCTCTCCAACGTTGCCCTTTGTCGTATTTTTTTTGTGTTTATTCACTTTTTTAAACTATTTTTCTTTTTGTATTTACTATTTACTTGCGCTATATTTGTCTGTTTATCTGTTTTATTGTGTTGCAATGTTGGAGGAGCCTGTGACCTAAGGTTTTCATCGTCATAACTACACTATAGCTATGTACGTATGACAAAGCCTTGAAGCCTTGAACACACACACACACACACACACACACACACACACACACACACACACACACACACACACACACACACACACACACACACACACACACACACACACACACACACACACACACAGCTGCAGTGAGTCAGAGAGCCTCCACCTGTCTCACACACGCCTTTCAACTCTTACCAAAAAACCTTTATAAACCTAAAATAGCTCCTTTCCTCCTCCCTGCTTTTTCTTTTTTTTTCTTACCAAGCGAACCACAAATTGTGTCCAGATTTTCACACGTAGTAACTCAGTGTTTTGGGGCGATTTGGAGCTGAAACAATTACAAACAAACCCGTATTATTCCCTCTCTGCGCTGATGCTGACTCGCTAAGACGAGGCAATTCAACATTTCAGTTTCTCCCCCCTCAGGTTATTTTAACTCATTTTCTCATTACGGTGTCTCTACTTTAAAGAGTCCTCTCCTGCTGATGTTCAGGTGTATATCAGTACTGTAGTGTCTCTACTTTAAAGAGTCCTCTCCTGCTGGTGTTCAGGTGTATATCAGTATGTAGTGTCTCTACTTTAAAGAGTCCTCTCCTGCTGATGTTCAGGTGTATATCAGTAGGTAGTGTCTCTACTTTAAAGAGTCCTCTCCTGCTGATGTTCAGGTGTATATCAGTATGTAGTGTCTCTACTTTAAAGAGTCCTCTCCTGCTGGTGTTCAGGTGTATATCAGTATGTAGTGTCTCTACTTTAAAGAGTCCTCTCCTGCTGATGTTCAGGTGTATATCAGTAGGTAGTGTCTCTACTTTAAAGAGTCCTCTCCTGCTGATGTTCAGGTGTATATCAGTATGTAGTGTCTCTACTTTAAAGAGTCCTCTCCTGCTGATGTTCAGGTGTATATCAGTATGTAGTGTCTCTACTTTAAAGAGTCCTCTCCTGCTGATGTTCAGGTGTATATCAGTATGTAGTGTCTCTACTTTAAAGAGTCCTCTCCTGCTGATGTTCAGGTGTATATCAGTATGTAATGTCTCTACTTTAAAGAGTCCTCTCCTGCTGGTGTTCAGGTGTATATCAGTAGGTAGTGTCTCTACTTTAAAGAGTCCTCTCCTGCTGATGTTCAGGTGTATATCAGTATGTAGTGTCTCTACTTTAAAGAGTCCTCTCCTGCTGGTGTTCAGGTGTATATCAGTATGTAGTGTCTCTACTTTAAAGAGTCCTCTCCTGCTGGTGTTCAGGTGTATATCAGTATGTAGTGTCTCTACTTTAAAGAGTCCTCTCCTGCTGATGTTCAGGTGTATATCAGTAGGTAGTGTCTCTACTTTAAAGAGTCCTCTCCTGCTGATGTTCAGGTGTATATCAGTATGTAGTGTCTCTACTTTAAAGAGTCCTCTCCTGCTGATGTTCAGGTGTATATCAGTATGTAGTGTCTCTACTTTAAAGAGTCCTCTCCTGCTGATGTTCAGGTGTATATCAGTATGTAGTGTCTCTACTTTAAAGAGTCCTCTCCTGCTGATGTTCAGGTGTATATCAGTATGTAATGTCTCTACTTTAAAGAGTCCTCTCCTGCTGATGTTCAGGTGTATATCAGTATGTAGTGTCTCTACTTTAAAGAGTCCTCTCCTGCTGATGTTCAGGTGTATATCAGTATGTAATGTCTCTACTTTAAAGAGTCCTCTCCTGCTGATGTTCAGGTGTATATCAGTATGTAGTGTCTCTACTTTAAAGAGTCCTCTCCTGCTGATGTTCAGGTGTATATCAGTATGTAGTGTCTCTACTTTAAAGAGTCCTCTCCTGCTGATGTTCAGGTGTATATCAGTATGTAGTGTCTCTACTTTAAAGAGTCCTCTCCTGCTGATGTTCAGGTGTATATCAGTATGTAGTGTCTCTACTTTAAAGAGTCCTCTCCTGCTGATGTTCAGGTGTATATCAGTATGTAATGTCTCTACTTTAAAGAGTCCTCTCCTGCTGATGTTCAGGTGTATATCAGTATGTAGTGTCTCTACTTTAAAGAGTCCTCTCCTGCTGATGTTCAGGTGTATATCAGTATGTAGTGTCTCTACTTTAAAGAGTCCTCTCCTGCTGATGTTCAGGTGTATATCAGTATGTAGTGTCTCTACTTTAAAGAGTCCTCTCCTGCTGATGTTCAGGTGTATATCAGTATGTAGTGTCTCTACTTTAAAGAGTCCTCTACTGCTGATGTTCAGGTGTATATCAGTATGTAGTGTCTCTAATTTAAAGAGTCCTCTCCTGCTGATGTTCAGGTGTATATCAGTATGTAGTGTCTCTACTTTAAAGAGTCCTCTCCTGCTGATGTTCAGGTGTATATCAGTATGTAGTGTCTCTACTTTAAAGAGTCCTCTGAAGGGAACACAGCGATTGTAGCCTTTGCAGACCATTGCACTAAACAGCAAAGAGAAACCCCAAAAAGCAGAACCTCTTTTAAGACGTGTTTCAGTCATTTTCTAGCTTTAATTAAAATCTGCACAGCGATAAAACTCATTTCCTGCTTTAGTTAACTTTTCCCTACACACTATTTTGTATTTGTTGGACGATAAATCACGATCTGAGTAACAATTATGGCATCGCTCACTTTCTTCCCAGCGTGCTGACAGACTTACAGCTTCGGCGGGAAGTAGAAAAACACGCAGTAGCAGAAAAGTAGTCAAATAAAAGTAACGTGAGACGAATACAACAAAGAAATCAGACGGGAAAGTTTGTTGTGTTTCAGGCTGGCACTGCCCCACAAAACACTGGAGCTTCTTGCTTGTGCTGGTGGTGCCCAGCGGTTGTTGCCATGCAACTCAATGTGGCACACACACACCAGACACACACACACACACACACACACAGCAACAATGGTCTGCTTTATGAGGTGCCCGCTGGTGCCATGGTAACCTCCTCGTTCTGGGCAGGACGGGCAGAGCGGCCTGCCAGAAAAATGCCACGGCTCCTTTTTTTCCTCCCCGTTCTCAGACCACGTTGCCCAGAAACCTTTGGGGAGTTAAAGTGAAACCAGCGAGCAGACAAATTACGACGCGAGTGTGTGGGGGAGAGCGGGGGAGAGGGTGGGGGTTTAGGGTTTCCTGTCTATACATTGAACCTTAATGAGAAGACATGATGCAGGATTATCAAACATGAGTGACTCGAGGAGAGGGAGATGTGTTCATTTATACAGCACCTTTCAACACAAGGCAATTCAAAGTACTTTACAACAATGAAAGACATTAAGAAACATATTATAAAATGGCATTTAAAAACACTCATTTAAAAGCAAAGATAATAAAACATGAATAAAAGTTACAGTGCAGTGTGAGATGTGAATGTATCAATTTAAATGTTACTCAAGTAGGGATTGAAGTATGATTTACAAACAGTAAAAGTCTTGAGGAATTGAAGTACATTGAGGCCATTGGTTCACCATCTTCTCCAAAACTAACCAGCATTTTGACTAAAACATAACATTTAAAACACAGACTCAAAGTATCTTGAACTCCTGTTTTCCGTTAACTTAAATATCTGTGAGTCTTTGAAAACACATACAGGATAACACGGCTGTTTCAGCGTGACCCTGTTCATGCTGAAGTGGAAAAGTTGATTTGCTATTTTTATGTTTAATACTGTAACTATATTTAGCTGATTGTACTTTTACTCAAGCAACAATCGCTGGACTTGTAACAGAGTACTTTTACAGTGTGGTATTAGCACTTAAGTGAAGCATCTGAATACTTGTTCCCAAACTGCATGCAAGTGAAATAAAGTTTTTCTAAAGAAATCTCGGAAGCGAGGAATGGAATTACAAAGGATCCTTTTTTGAAAGTTTTTAAACGGTTTTATCGTCATATGCTCAAACAGTGTAGAAATGGTCATTCTTCTGACCTGAGCTCCTCCAACAAAGCAACATATAATAAAATACCAAAATAAAAAGTAGTGCAAAAAGTCTATATACATGTCAATTAGGGATGTCCCGATCACATTTTTTTGCTCCCGATCCGATTCCGATCATTTGATTTTGACAATCTGCCGATACCGATTTTTCCCGATCCGATCTTTATGCAATGCATTAAGAGAAAAAAAAGGTAACAGATAACGGCTGGTCATCCAACGCGATGAGTTCAGCTATCTTGGCTGTTATTTGTTTGGCCTTTTCACTGTTCTGGGGCAGTTTCTCTTTCCTTTTAAAAGTCTCTGAAAGTGTCGGTTGTTTCAGTGCCGTTACCTGAGTGGCCGCTGTGTACTCGTCCTGTTGTTGTTGGTGTTTGTTTCTCAGGTGGCGTATTAGATTGGTCGTGTTGAACGTAGCTCTGTTCTTTCCACCACGCGGAACCTCCGCCTTGCAAACATTGCATCTGGCTGTTACACTGCCCTCGCTTTCAATTTTATAATACTTCCAAACTCCTGACATTTTCTCTGTCCCGAGTCCCGAGTCACCAGCTGAACGTAGCCTCTCGTTAGCTTACTGCTAGACACTGCGCGCCCACTCTGTTGCCAGCTTTGAGAGAAATGAGCAACCAGGTCTGAAAACAAGCCCAAAAGAAGCAACACATACATGATGTTGTGTCATTTCAAACCAAAACTAAGGCCTCAGGATGACTTTAAGACGTGAACATGGTCATTTTTGTTTTGTAACATTAAATAAAATAAAAGAAAATTATTAAAAAAAAAAAAAAAAAAGATCCCGATCCCCGATTTTTTTTCTCCCGATCTTTTGAAAATCACGTGATCGGATCGGGACATCTCTAATGTCAATAGAATATGACATGTACAAGAACAGAAGATGAAATGTAAATGAAGACACAATTCAACACGGCATGCACCAGATCTGCTCGTTGCATAGATGTCTGAGTGTAGTGCAAACTGCTCCGAGTGGTGCACTTCATTAGAAATGATCAGTGTCTGTTCACTGTGACCTGTGGTGGGAGGAGAAGGGGGGAGGAGAAGGAGAAGGGGGGAGGGTATCTGGTGCAGTTACATAACGGCAGCCTTTCTGCAGAGGCAGCCGAGGACAAAAGAGTTTCAGGAATATTCCAGGTGGAGCCGCTCTGATGGGAAATCAAGAGGACTGGTTGAGACCCTCGGAGTTTGAGAGGGGGTCGCTCTCCATTTCCATATACACCGGGGGGTCATGCAGGCTCTGAGCCCAGTTCTTGCTTTTAGTCCTGGAGAGGTGCAAACAGGAGGGAGGGGTGGGGGGGGGGGGGTCACACAAAGAGCCTCGTCTAGTGCTTTCAAATCCCTTAAACTGGGGATCAGTGCCAAATGTGGAGCGTTAAGAGTCACACTGTAACAGGGACGTGAGACATAATGGACCTGTGAACAACTTCAACCTGCATTCATATCAGAATACCTTTATTCGTCCCAAAGAGGGGACATTTACATTTGTTACAGCAGATGAGAGCCAACGACAGCTTACTGTTAACTAAGAAGCATAACTAAATATTAATGATACAAAAGTTTTAAAGGTCACCTAGTATGCAACATCCACTTCTTCATGTCTCTTCTACATCAACATGTGTCCCCTCTTCTTCATGTCTCTTCGACATCAACATGTGTCCCCTCTACTTCATGTCTCTTCTACATCAACATGTGTCCCCTCTTCTTCATGTCTCTTCTACATCAACATGTGTCCCCTCTACTTCATGTCTCTTCTACATCAACATGTGTCCCCTCTTCTCCATGTCTCTTCTACATCAACATGTGTCCCCTCTACTTCATGTCTCTTCTACATCAACATGTGTCCCCTCTTCTTCATGTCTCTTCTACATCAACATGTGTCCCCTCTTCTTCATGTCTCTTCTACATCAACATGTGTCCCCTCTTCTTCATGTCTCTTCTACATCAACATGTGTCCCCTCTTCTTCATGTCTCTTCTTCATCAACATGTGTCCCCTCTTCTTCATGTCTCTTCTACATCAACATGTGTCCCCTCTTCTTCATGTTTCTTCTTCATCAACATGTGTCCCCTCTTCTTCATGTCTCTTCTACATCAACTTGTGTCCCCTCTTCTTCATGTCTCTTCCACATCAACATGTGTCCCCTCTTCTTCATGTCTCTTCTACATCAACATGTGTCCCCTCTTCTTCATGTCTCTTCTACATCAACATGTGTCCCCTCTTCTTCATGTCTCTTCTACATCAACATGTGTCCCCTCTTCTTCATGTCTCTTCTACATCAACATGTGTCCCCTCTTCTTCATGTCTCTTCTACATCAACATGTGTCCCCTCTTCTTCATGTCTCTTCTACATCAACATGTGTCCCCTCTTCTTCATGTCTCTTCTACATCAACATGTGTCCCCTCTTCTTCATGTCTCTTCTTCATCAACATGTGTCCCCTCTTCTTCATGTCTCTTCTACATCAACATGTGTCCCCTCTTCTTCATGTCTCTTCTACATCAACATGTGTCCCCTCTTCTTCATGTCTCTTCTACATCAACATGTGTCCCCTCTTCTTCATGTCTCTTCTACATCAACATGTGTCCCCTCTTCTTCATGTCTCTTCTACATCAACATGTGTCCCCTCTTCTTCATGTCTCTTCTACATCAACATGTGTCCCCTCTTCTTCATGTCTCTTCTACATCAACATGTGTCCCCTCTTCTTCATGTCTCTTCTACATCAACATGTGTCCCCTCTTCTCCATGTCTCTTCTACATCAACATGTGTCCCCTCTTCTTCATGTCTCTTCTACATCAACATGTGTCCCCTCTGTGGAAAGAGACTCTGAAAGTTTCAGGAACAAAGATTCTCTCTCTTTTTGATCCATTTCTATAAAAACCTGTCTGAAAATGAGCTGATCAGATTTTGGCCACTTTATGATGTCATAACGATGTTTTGTCTTGTGTAACCATTAGCCAATCAGCAACCAAGGTAACCCCACTTTAATAATAGTTGAGGCGTAAATGCTAAGCTAAAGGCGGCTAATGTTGGGTGTGATTACGTTTAGTCGTCTCATTCAGACACTTGTTGACAACCACTTTTCCTATGACACAAAAAGTGAAGTGGGGTATTTACGGTGTTCGTTTATGTCGTAGAACAAAGCGTTAAAAACCCATAAGCTTTTGTAAACCACCAGACACACATTCCAAAAACCAATGATTTGCATCCGAGGGACCCGTTAGTGGTTGAGTCATTGAGTGCTGACTCCTCACTCCTCTCTGTGACTATTAGGGGCTTAAATTGATCTACACGCCAGAAACAAGCATTACCCATTTTGGTCTTTATCTTTGCTCAGAAACATCCATAGAAAGATTTGGTCTGTTTTTACCAAAGTGTCTTGTAGATTAACTCCATACCTGATTTTTTATGATTTACTAAATGTAGGATACGAGATGAAATCCCTATTTGTTGTCGTCTTGCCGCCATTTTGACTGCAAGGAAGCTTGGGAGGACACATTATATCATGTATTTAGCTGCATTCAGTAACTTTGTATGATCTGAGTACTTCTACTTTGACTCAAGTACAAGATCTGAGTACTTCTACTTTGACTCAAGTACAAGACCTGAGTACTTCTACTTTGACTCAAGTACAAGATCTGAGTACTTCTACTTTGACTCAAGTACAAGATCTGAGTACTTCTACTTTGACTCAAGTACAAGACCTGAGTACTTCTACTTTGACTCAAGTACAAGATCTGAGTACTTCTACTTTTACTCAAGTACAAGACCTGAGTACTTCTACTTTGACTCAAGTACAAGATCTGAGTACTTCTACTTTGACTCAAGTACAAGACCTGAGTACTTCTACTTTTACTCAAGTACAAGACCTGAGTACTTCTACTTTTACTCAAGTACAAGACCTGAGTACTTCTACTTTGACTCAAGTACAAGATCTGAGTACTTCTACTTTTACTCAAGTACAAGACCTGAGTACTTCTACTTTGACTCAAGTACAAGACCTGAGTACTTCTACTTTTACTCAAGTACAAGATCTGAGTACTTCTACTTTGACTCAAGTACAAGACCTGAGTACTTCTACTTTGTCTCAAGTACAAGATCTGAGTACTTCTACTTTTACTCAAGTACAAGACCTGAGTACTTCTACTTTGACTCAAGTACAAGATCTGAGTACTTCTACTTTTACTCAAGTACAAGACCTGAGTACTTCTACTTTGACTCAAGTACAAGACCTGAGTACTTCTACTTTTACTCAAGTACAAGATCTGAGTACTTCTACTTTGACTCAAGTACAAGACCTGAGTACTTCTACTTTGTCTCAAGTACAAGATCTGAGTACTTCTACTTTTACTCAAGTACAAGACCTGAGTACTTCTACTTTGACTCAAGTACAAGACCTGAGTACTTCTACTTTTACTCAAGTACAAGATCTGAGTACTTCTACTTTGACTCAAGTACAAGATCTGAGTACTTCTACTTTGACTCAAGTACAAGATCTGAGTACTTCTACTTTGACTCAAGTACAAGACCTGAGTACTTCTACTTTGACTCAAGTACAAGATCTGAGTACTTCTACTTTTACTCAAGTACAAGACCTGAGTACTTCTACTTTGACTCAAGTACAAGATCTGAGTACTTCTACTTTGACTCAAGTACAAGACCTGAGTACTTCTACTTTTACTCAAGTACAAGACCTGAGTACTTCTACTTTTACTCAAGTACAAGACCTGAGTACTTCTACTTTGACTCAAGTACAAGATCTGAGTACTTCTACTTTTACTCAAGTACAAGACCTGAGTACTTCTACTTTGACTCAAGTACAAGACCTGAGTACTTCTACTTTTACTCAAGTACAAGATCTGAGTACTTCTACTTTGACTCAAGTACAAGACCTGAGTACTTCTACTTTGTCTCAAGTACAAGATCTGAGTACTTCTACTTTTACTCAAGTACAAGACCTGAGTACTTCTACTTTGACTCAAGTACAAGATCTGAGTACTTCTACTTTTACTCAAGTACAAGACCTGAGTACTTCTACTTTGACTCAAGTACAAGACCTGAGTACTTCTACTTTTACTCAAGTACAAGATCTGAGTACTTCTACTTTGACTCAAGTACAAGACCTGAGTACTTCTACTTTGTCTCAAGTACAAGATCTGAGTACTTCTACTTTTACTCAAGTACAAGACCTGAGTACTTCTACTTTGACTCAAGTACAAGACCTGAGTACTTCTACTTTTACTCAAGTACAAGATCTGAGTACTTCTACTTTGACTCAAGTACAAGACCTGAGTACTTCTACTTTGTCTCAAGTACAAGATCTGAGTACTTCTACTTTTACTCAAGTACAAGACCTGAGTACTTCTACTTTTACTCAAGTACAAGACCTGAGTACTTCTACTTTGACTCAAGTACAAGATCTGAGTACTTCTACTTTTACTCAAGTACAAGACCTGAGTACTTCTACTTTGACTCAAGTACAAGATCTGAGTACTTCTACTTTGACTCAAGTACAAGACCTGAGTACTTCTACTTTTACTCAAGTACAAGACCTGAGTACTTCTACTTTTACTCAAGTACAAGACCTGAGTACTTCTACTTTGACTCAAGTACAAGATCTGAGTACTTCTACTTTTACTCAAGTACAAGACCTGAGTACTTCTACTTTGACTCAAGTACAAGACCTGAGTACTTCTACTTTTACTCAAGTACAAGATCTGAGTACTTCTACTTTGACTCAAGTACAAGACCTGAGTACTTCTACTTTGTCTCAAGTACAAGATCTGAGTACTTCTACTTTTACTCAAGTACAAGACCTGAGTACTTCTACTTTGACTCAAGTACAAGATCTGAGTACTTCTACTTTTACTCAAGTACAAGACCTGAGTACTTCTACTTTGACTCAAGTACAAGACCTGAGTACTTCTACTTTTACTCAAGTACAAGATCTGAGTACTTCTACTTTGACTCAAGTACAAGACCTGAGTACTTCTACTTTGTCTCAAGTACAAGATCTGAGTACTTCTACTTTGACTCAAGTACAAGACCTGAGTACTTCTACTTTTACTCAAGTACAAGATCTGAGTACTTCTACTTTGACTCAAGTACAAGACCTGAGTACTTCTACTTTGTCTCAAGTACAAGATCTGAGTACTTCTACTTTGACTCAAGTACAAGACCTGAGTACTTCTACTTTGACTCAAGTACAAGATCTGAGTACTTCTACTTTGACTCAAGTACAAGATCTGAGTACTTCTACTTTGTCTCAAGTACAAGATCTGAGTACTTCTACTTTGACTCAAGTACAAGACCTGAGTACTTCTACTTTGTCTCAAGTACAAGATCTGAGTACTTCTACTTTGACTCAAGTACAAGACCTGAGTACTTCTACTTTGTCTCAAGTACAAGATCTGAGTACTTCTACTTTGACTCAAGTACAAGACCTGAGTACTTCTACTTTTACTCAAGTACAAGATCTGAGTACTTCTACTTTGACTCAAGTACAAGACCTGAGTACTTCTACTTTGTCTCAAGTACAAGATCTGAGTACTTCTACTTTGACTCAAGTACAAGACCTGAGTACTTCTACTTTGACTCAAGTACAAGATCTGAGTACTTCTACTTTGACTCAAGTACAAGATCTGAGTACTTCTACTTTGACTCAAGTACAAGATCTGAGTACTTCTACTTTGACTTTACAGTGCATTGCTTTAGATAAAGCACCAGCTACATGTAATGTAATATGTCCTCATGGATTCAGTGAAAAAGGCAGAACTAGAACCCAGACTTCAGCGTTGAAAGGAACAGCAGCATGTCTCCTGGTCTGCTCAGTTGGAGACTTCAGATCCTACAATGGGCTGAAAGTGAATAAAAGAAGGCTCGGTGAGGTCTCATATGATGTATGCAGTACTGACGAGTCCCTTCTGATTCAAGCAATGAACGTGCAGTTTTTAGATTAAATCAGGTTTGTCTGGCTTTCTATCTCGAGATTTACAACCACCTCTTACTTCCCATGATGCAAATGGCCTGGCAGGTCCTATAGCTCTTTAAGCGTCTCCTTTTATCAGAAGACACAAAGGGGTCAACTTTATTTAACGTCTGCTGCTAAACACCAAGAAAGGAAAGTGGGTCATCATGAGATATAGACCACAACCTGCACCTGGCAGTTTGAGCTAACAGCAGATAGCATGTAGCATCTCCATGTATAACACACAACTGGTAAAGACATGTTTAATAAACCCAGAGATAATCGGACGACTGGACTGAAAAGCCAGGTTGAGGAGAACAAAGGAATAACAAATATGAAGCTAATACCCTTTGTTCTCTGTTGAAGCCTGCCTTTATTACTCTGAGATCTGCGTGGATTGGAGGTGCTTGAGGAGAGCAAAGGAATAACAAATATGAAGCTAATACCATTTTGTATAATATAAAAACCTGTCTGAAAATGAGCTGATCAGATTTTGGCCACTTTATGATGTCATAACGATGGCTTGTGTAACCATTAGCCAATCAGCAACCAAGGTACCCCCCCCCCCCCCCCTTATCACCTGAATTGTGTTCTTTTTAACCAAATGTCTCTCAGAGGGGCGTGGGGAGGGGCTCCTTATTTTCATCTAAAGTAACAGAAGGGCCCCTTTAAGTATGTGACCGTATGTTCCTGGTCTGTGAGACGCGTGCAGACGGACAGCTCTGAGAGTGGAACAGACCTGAAATGAGAGAGACGGATAAATAAAGATAAATGGAGACGGCATCACATGTTGGCAGCGGGATCAAACACAGTGGATGCTTCAGATAAAATCCTCCGTTCCATTGGATTGAACACAGAACTCAAACAAAAGGGCGAACCCGATTCTGCTCTCAGACGTTTCTTTTTATTTTCCATAATAGGCGTGACTAAATAAAATCCACAATAATGCCGTCCTCATGTGGAATGACTAACTGTTTATACCGCAGGAGAAAATGACTCTCGTTTGTTTTTATTACGTTCATCAGCACCAGACGTCCCTCCGGTCTGCAGGAGGAGCGCTGAGCTGAAACTATTCACTGCTTCTTCTTCATCAAACTGGGTTTACACACAGGTGGTCGCAGTAAAACATGTACCGTTGTCTTCCAGTGAATCTACAATAAATCACAACATGTATGCAACACACAGTGCAGCAGAAACGATTAGTGGAATACATTTTATATTATGTTACGTATTATTACAGCAGTTTTTCCTTCCACTTATACTCCTAGAAACACAACAATTCAAAGGGTAATATTGTAAAAAATGAACCATTGTCTTGCAGTTAATCTACAATTTTACATTATATATGTACATTGTAAATAATATTACATAACACTACAACAGTATACTTCGCTGCCGGCAGTCAGTAGGGGCTTGGACTGTGAGCCGTAGGGTCGCCGGTTCAAGTCCCCGAACAGACCTAAATATGGAGTGTGGACTGCTACTTGGAGAGGTCCCAGTTCACCTCCTGCCCTGCCGTGGTGCTCTTGAGCAAGGCACCGGACACCCCCGGAGGATGGTCTGGTAGTTCCTCGATTATCACTCCTCGATCCTCGCTCCTCGGTCCTCCGGCAGAAATAAGGCCACTGGGACGCTACTCAAGATGGTGCAGACAAATCAACTTCCAGGTCATACCGAGCCCGAGGAGCGAGGAAATGAAAAATAACCGAAGTGAGACGCACCCACAGCCGGAAAGAATCTGCCCCTTCCTTCAGACTTCCGTCCACACTGCAGCTTCGACAGCTTCAAAAACGGTTTCCAACGCGTCTGCCCAATTAATTTGAATGGGGTGACGTCACGTTGCCTCGCTTTTCGCCGAACTGAATTGTGGGTAGCATAGCGGTCCGTCTCCGGCGTAGCCAGCGCCAGCCAATCAAATCATATGCCAGTACAAGCTCTAGCCAATCAAACCGCTGCTTGTTTGTCAGGGGCGGGAGATTCATGTGATTGGTTGTTGGTCGAGCTTCAGACACGCCCAGCTCCAAGCTTTTTTTTAAGCTGTAGTGTGGACGGGCCGTTACACAGCCCCTCCTCCAACACACACGTGATGGGAATTCCGATTCCCTTCGGGGACACAAATCTTTTGATTCAGTTCACTTGAAAGATTCGTTCACTGATTCGTTCACCGGTTCGCGAACGACTTCTGGTGATTTGCACGTTCGCGAACGATTCGTCTTTGTACTTAATTCGTTCAGTGAGTCTTCACTACTGCCGAAGTCCGTACAAGAAGTTTGCTGGCGTAACATGTATGATATTAAGACACATTTTACACCTCACCTTGTTGCCCCATGAATTATGCTCTGGGAATAGGCTACATATTATTTAAGAAATATAATTGGCCATTGTTAAATCTCTCATAAATGTGTGCCTGACTATACGATGTATTACAGCAGACTAGCACGTTATACTTTCAAACCCATGCACGTACTATGTGGCCTAACTTAAATCCCAAAGCATTAAACTCCATTTGGCCGAGTTCAAAGTGAATAAAAAAATATATCCTCTACATCGGTGACGATTTATTCATATTCTATAGTATGTACCCATCTATGTTTACCTTTAGCTAGCGGCTAAGCTAGCTGGACGCTACGGAGCCCAGCTATCCGCCCTCTGAAGCTTTTAGGGCCGACAGGGAGAGGAGAATGTCCCGCTAACGCTGTGTGTGTGTGTTTCACATTAGCGGGATGCTATGGAGCTCAGGTATCCGCCATCTGAAGCTTTTAGGGCCGACAAGGGGAGGAGAATACAACGCTGTGTGTATTTATCGCTAAGCTAGCGGCTAAGCTAGCTGGACGCTACGGAGCCCAGCTATCCGCCCTCTGAAGCTTTTAGGGCCGACAGGGAGAGGAGAATGTCCCGCTAACGCTGTGTGTGTGTGTTTCACATTAGCGGGATGCTATGGAGCTCAGGTATCCGCCATCTGAAGCTTTTAGGGTTGACAGGGGGAGGAGAATACAACGCTGTGTGTATTTATCGCTAAGCTAGCGGCTAAGCTAGCTGGACGCTACGGAGCCCAGCTATCCGCCCTCTGAAGCTTTTAGGGCAGACAGGGGGAGGAGAATAAAACGCTGTGTGTATTTATGGCTAAGCTAGCTGGACGCTACGGAGCCCAGCTATCTGCCCTCTGAAGCTTTTAGTGCCGACAAGGGGAGGAGAATACAACGATGGGTGTATTTATCGCTAAGCTAGCTGGACGCTACGGTTCCGGTATCCGTCCTCTTTATTGCGGACAGGTTGAGGAGTGTGTGTGTGTGTGTGTGTGTGTGTGTGTGTGTGTGTGTGTGTGTGTGTGTCGAAGCTCAGGTGAGAGGGCTCTGATTACAGTACACTGTAGGAAACAGTTCTTTAAGTTCGTCGTTCGCGAACGAATCGTTTTGTGGGAGGAATCAGTTCATCTCGTTCACTTCAAAGATTCGTTCAAAAAGAACGAATCGTTCGCGAACGACCCATCACTACAACACACACGAACGCGCACATGACCAATGAGGGCACGAGATCAGTTTGTGCACAGATGGAAGGCTGACAGGCAGGTAGGCCATCCAGTTACATTAGCCGGCTCAGATGATTGGTCATGCTTTTTACAGTACTACGGCTTCCACAGGTGACATTTATATGTTATGTATTTATTGTCAAAGCATTTAATGTATTCATTGCTATCGGGATGTTAAGAGCATTCCATGGAATATAACAACAAGTGTTTCTGAAATAAATTACATACCCCATCTTTAACTACATTTATCTTACAGCTTTAGTCACTTCCCAAATTATGATTTTGCATAAATACACAATGGAAAACGTTTGGCGCCTCTTCCTGTCAGGGTTAAGGTTACAAATGGGGTTTAGGGTTTAGTATCACAGATACAGATATGACCATATACCTTACCTCCACACGTGTGCAAACACTATTCTTATTCTTTATTAGGATCCCCATTAGCACTAGCATGAGCATTGGCTATTCTTCCTGGGGTCCTCACACACAGTCAAACATAGAACAAAACAAAACAGCTCATCATTTCATGCAATTGACAATTCAATATGAAGTTAAGACTTGATCATCCTATTTTAACCATCTTAAAGCCGAACAAACAAAAATACAATCATTATACACAGGCACAGTTCAATTACACTTTATCATACGGAGATGATTTTTGGCAACCTTTTGAATTGCACTTCAGAATTTGTCTGAATGATATGGACGGGGAAAGGAGTTCCAGCTGAACATGACTCTGTTTTCTGTCTCATGTTTAATTTAGATTTGGATACGAACCTTCCTTCTAGTGCATGTCGTGTTTGATAGTTATGTTGAGCATACTGTGCTATAAACCTCTGTGATAATATATGTGGTAACACTAGTGCTCTTGTGTGTGTGTGTGTGTGTGTGTGTGCGTGTGTGTGTGTGTGTGTGTGTGTGTGTGTGTGTGTGTGTGTGTGTGTGTGTCTCTGCCAGGTCATGGTGGATGGGAGGATGGGTGTCTCTCCATCATTCTGTACCGTCCTTGTCTCTTTGTCTCAATCCTCTTGTCTTGGTTTTGGATGAAGTGTCAGTCCGCTGCTGCAGGATGTGACCTGATTGTTGTTCTCGCTGCATGTGTCTTGAAATCGCTGTCACTTGTTTAGTGTGCGTTTAAACTGTTTGGTGCCTCAGGCCGAAGGAAAGCCAACCGTGGAGTCTTTCTACTTTTGAGACGAGCGACGCATCCAGATGTCTTTATTATAGTTTTTCCTCCATTGTTTAGACTTTTTTACTTTACTACTTCCCCTTAAAGCTTTAGTAACTTTAGAAATTAAGATATTTGTTTTCTCTTTTGAGTTAATTTAGATCACTTGGGTGATTCGGGCGAAGGAAAGCCAACCGTGGAGTCTTTCTACTTTTGAGACTGCTTATAAACCTCCTTGTTTCTCCTTTATTGACTTATTTAAATGTGTTCAAACCTAAATGAAATGATGAAGTTCATTTATATTACAATATCTTTACAGTTGAACAGCTCTTCAAGCTTCAGCTACTCTTAAATTGCACTTTTTATTACTTTTTTTATCTAATCACAAGATAACTTTAGCCGCTTTCACACCAAGTCAATCAATCAATGTTTATTTATATAGCCCAATATCACAAATGTTACATTTGTCTCAGTGGACTTCACAGTTTGTACAGAATATCAGTATGACAATACTGTTGTGAATACCAAGTACTTTGCCGTACTTAGTTCCCAGCACTTAGTTCCCCCATGGAACTAACTAGCAGATCGCGTTCACACCGGAATAAGTCAGAGTAAATCGCCAGAACGCCGACACCTCCTCATCTCCACCGCTCCCATGTTTTCTTTTGTGTTGCCATAAGTTATTCTCTCTGCGTTGGTGCGCTGGGCTAATGCTAATGCTAATAATGCTAATGCGAGGATAATAAAATGGCGGCTTCACAAAACTTTTCGGAGTTTTACGGGGCGTGGTTTGCAACCTTTTTCTCCCACGAAAGTCCCTGCTCTCTAGCAGGGACGGAAAAGGGGGTGGAAAGGTTCTGATGAACTAAATTCTAGTTCCGGATTTTTTTGGTGTGAACGCAACATTTTCGGAACTATATCGGAACTAAAGTGGGAAAAGTACTCCGGTGTGAAAGCGCCTTTTGATGATTCGGCCGAAGCAAAGCCAACCGTGGAGTCTCTCATTTTGTGACGTGTTATACCTCCTTGTTTCTCCTTTTGTAAGTGTGCTTAAACCTAAATAAAGTCATGATATGGATTCTTATTACCATATATCTACATTTGTACAATATCTCAAAGCTTTATCAGCTTTTTAACTCGACTTTTTCACCTTTTTTTCTTCCCTAAATCACAAGATAATTTGGGTGATTGACTCCATCAAAGATATGTGGGGCTCGTCCCAAAGGGTGGAGCTTTTTAATTAAAACCTGTTTCTGCCACTGGAGGAAATGATTGGGAATTAATTAAGAAGCTGATACACTTTCTGTGTGTGTGTCCTTTTATAACTAGCAACCTTACTTTCTGTTAATCCTTACCTGTGATGCTTTTCCCTCTGAGCTTCAAATGACATTACATTTCTGACTCTCTCTTTACAATTCAACCTCAGATCCACTTTTGTGCAGCTTCTGTTTTCTGACCTCTTGACCTCCAGCGACAAACATCCACAGTTTGCATCAGATCAGAGAGATGAGTTATTCCAGATTTTTCACATATTGACAACATCAATCATCCTCGATCTCTTGGTATCCGTCTCTTTATTATTTCCCCTCGCGGTGCGGATCACAGCGGCGTCTCGAGGCCTGACACAGTTTGTAAACCCGGGGGTTTCTCTCCGCCTGCTGAGCTCTCTGTATGTAGGGCAGAGCGGGACCCTCGTCTGGGTGAGGAGGGAGGGAGGGGGGGAAGAGGGGGAGAAAGGGAGGGATGGCAGCCAGGATTGGGGCCCCATGCAGGGATGCAGGGAGATGGCAAGCAGGGGGAAGGGTGGAGGGTAACAGGGGGCAGAGAGAGGGGGTCAGGGTGGGCATGGCTGGCAAAGAAGCAGTCCCTCCGTCTGTGCACACTCACATATTTCGTTTTCTAGACATGCAGAGGAGAGATTCTGCTCATTTTCAGTATTTAATATCTCCACTGTGATTTGTCTCTACTTCAAAGAGCGACAACCACTCAAGAACTAAAGGACAGCAACTACTCTCCATGTTGTGCTCCTTTAAACTTCCCCAACACATTTACCTGACAGCTTTTTACCGATCCAGTCATATTTTTACTTGCAATGTAGTGTTGCTACTTCAAAGAGGTTCATATGAGTGTTTAGTGTCTCTACTTTAAAGAGTCCTCTCCTGCTGATGTTCAGGTGTATATCAGTATGTAGTGTCTCTACTTTAAAGAGTCCTCTCCTGCTGATGTTCAGGTGTATATCAGTATGTAGTGTCTCTACTTTAAAGAGTCCTCTCCTGCTGATGTTCAGGTGTATATCAGTATGTAGTGTCTCTACTTTAAAGAGTCCTCTCCTGCTGATGTTCAGGTGTATATCAGTATGTAGTGTCTCTACTTTAAAGAGTCCTCTCCTGCTGATGTTCAGGTGTATATCAGTATGTAGTGTCTCTACTTTAAAGAGTCCTCTCCTGCTGATTTTCAGGTGTATATCAGTATGTAGTGTCTCTACTTTAAAGAGTCCTCTCCTGCTGATGTTCAGGTGTATATCAGTATGTAGTGTCTCTACTTTAAAGAGTCCTCTCCTGCTGATGTTCAGGTGTATATCAGTATGTAGTGTCTCTACTTTAAAGAGTCCTCTCCTGCTGATGTTCAGGTGTATATCAGTATGTAGTGTCTCTACTTTAAAGAGTCCACTCCTGCTGATGTTCAGGTGTATATCAGCATGTAGTGTCTCTAATTTAAAGAGTCCTCTCCTGCTGATGTTCAGCTGTATATCAGTATGTAGTGTCTCTACTTTAAAGAGTCCTCTCCTGCTGATGTTCATGTGTATATCAGTATGTAGTGTCTCTACTTTAAAGAGTCCTCTCCTGCTGATGTTCAGGTGTATATCAGTATGTAGTGTCTCTACTTTAAAGAGTCCTCTCCTGCTGATGTTCAGGTGTATATCAGTATGTAGTGTCTCTACTTTAAAGAGTCCTCTCCTGCTGATGTTCAGGTGTATATCAGCATGTAGTGTCTCTACTTTAAAGAGTCCTCTCCTGCTGATGTTCAGCTGTATATCAGTATGTAGTGTCTCTACTTTAAAGAGTCCTCTCCTGCTGATGTTCATGTGTATATCAGTATGTAGTGTCTCTACTTTAAAGAGTCCTCTCCTGCTGATGTTCAGGTGTATATCAGTATGTAGTGTCTCTACTTTAAAGAGTCCTCTCCTGCTGATGTTCAGGTGTATATCAGTATGTAGTGTCTCTACTTTAAAGAGTCCTCTCCTGCTGATGTTCAGGTGTATATCAGTATGTAGTGTCTCTACTTTAAAGAGTCCTCTCCTGCTGATGTTCAGGTGTATATCAGTATGTAGTGTCTCTACTTTAAAGAGTCCTCTCCTGCTGATGTTCAGGTGTATATCAGTATGTAGTGTCTCTACTTTAAAGAGTCCTCTCCTGCTGATGTTCAGGTGTATATCAGTATGTAGTGTCTCTACTTTAAAGAGTCCTCTCCTGCTGATGTTCAGGTGTATAGGGAGAAACTCCCTCTGGAGGGAACACAGGGATGTTAGCCTTTACAGACCATTGACATGCACTAACACCTATAGAACTACAGGAGAGGGATAACTCCAAAAAGCAGAATAGGGCCTCTTTAAGCAGATTTTCATACGAACTCTTGGCGTCTATTTAGAGGTTTTTGTCTCTGATGTATGGACACCCTCGCTCCCCCCTCTCTCTCTCTGTCTCCCATCTTGTTTCAGCCTGTCTCCCCCTCCTCCCTCAGACAGACCCTCCCATCATTGCCCTCCGTCTGGCTTCCCTTTCAGCCTCCTGCCCGGCCACCGCCCCGTTCCTTCTGTCTGTCTGGCTGTCCTTTACCCAGATGCCCCCAGAACCACTGCCCATTACCCGCCATCACTACATCTCTCTCCCCCCTCTCTCCCCCCTCTCACCCTTTTTATCTGTTTCCCATCAGCGGTCAGACTCTATAACCACCACGGCCCCTGATTGGACCCCCACACAATACAGACTGTTGCAATCATGGTGCAATAAACCTGCAATGTGCAATATCAGATCAGATGTCACTTTTGCTGTAACGTTGTACATTTCCCCGCTGCAGGGTTAGCAAAGGAATTTGATTTATGTCACTTTTTAAAAATTGGATAGATGAGTTACTTGAGAAACATTTTGAATGCAGGTCTTTCACTGAAACAGAGTATTCCTACAATCTCTACTTTTACTCAAGAACAAGATCTGAGTACTTCTACTTTTACTCAAGAACAAGATCTGAGTACTTCTACTTTTACTCAAGTACAAGATCTGAGTACTTTTACTTTTACTCAAGTACAAGATCTGAGTACTTTTACTTTTACTCAAGTCCAAGATCTGAGTACTTCTACTTTTACTCAAGAACAAGATCTGAGTACTTCTACTTTTACTCAAGTACAAGATCTGAGTACTTTTACTTTTACTCAAGTACAAGATCTGAGTACTTTTACTTTTACTCAAGTCCAAGATCTGAGTACTTTTACTTTTACTCAAGAACAATCTGAGTACTTTTACTTTTACTCAAGTACAATCTGAGTACTTCTCCCGCCTCTGCATTTGACAATAAACCCATTAAATTGATATATATAAATATGATAGTATACATACAGCTGTCTTCTTTTGCTGTAACCAGAGATTGCAAAAGCAAACACATCCTTTTCTCAAGTAGAAGTACAGATACTCGTGTTTAAAAATACTCTGGTAAAAGTAGAAGTACTGACTAAACTTCTTTACTCAAGTAAAAGTAAAGAGGGCTTTGAAATGTACTTCAGTAAAAAGTACCCATAACTAGCAGCTGTTTTAAAGAGTACCTGACCTCCCTTTATATTAATAGAACAACAATGTCATTGTTAGCTAATGAATGTTTCCATGCTGAACAACGGCAACATGACAACGTTTCCATTGGTCCCTCTTCTTTAGAGAAGACCAGGAAATGATGGATACACGGATCGTGTTCAAATCAATAGGCACGCAATGACTCTAAAGAATAATGATCACGCCACCAAACACACATTCAGACTAAAGGAACCAGCTGTTTGGAAAATGAGAGAAGTAGAAAGTACAGGTATTTGGGTTCAACATGTAAGAAGTAGAAAGTACAGGTATTTGGGTTCAACATGTAAGAAGTAGAAAGTACAGGTATTTGGGTTCAACATGTAAGAAGTAGAAAGTACAGGTATTTGAGTTCAACATGTAAGAAGTAGAAAGTACAGGTATTTGAGTTCAACATGTAAGAAGTAGAAAGTACAGGATATTTGGGTTCAACATGTAAGAAGTAGAAAGTACAGGTATTTGGGTTCAACATGTAAGAAGTAGAAAGTACAGGTATTTGAGTTCAACATGTAAGAAGTAGAAAGTACAGGTATTTGAGTTCAACATGTAAGAAGTAGAAAGTACAGGTATTTGAGTTCAACATGTAAGAAGTAGAAAGTACAGGTATTTGGGTTCAACATGTAAGAAGTAGAAAGTACAGGTATTTGAGTTCAACATGTGAAGAAGTAGAAAGTACAGGTATTTGAGTTCAACATGTAAGAAGTAGAAAGTACAGGTATTTGGGTTCAACATGTAAGAAGTAGAAAGTACAGGTATTTGATGTTCAACATGTAAGAAGTAGAAAGTACAGGTATTTGTGGTTCAACATGTAAGAAGTAGAAAGTACAGGTATTTGTGTTCAACATGTAAGAAGTAGAAAGTACAGGTATTTGTGGTTCAACATGTAAGAAGTAGAAAGTACAGGTATTTGGGTTCAACATGTAAGAAGTAGAAAGTACAGGTATTTGAGTTCAACATGTAAGAAGTAGAAAGTACAGGTATTTGTGTTCAACATGTAAGAAGTAGAAAGTACAGGTATTTGTAGTTCAACATGTGAGAAGTAGAAAGTACAGGTATTTGTGTTCAACATGTAAGAAGTAGAAAGTACAGGTATTTGGGTTCAAAGTGTAAGAAGTAGAAAGTACAGGTATTTGTGTTCAACATGTAAGAAGTAGAAAGTACAGGTATTTGTGTTCAACATGTAAGAAGTAGAAAGTACAGGTATTTGGGTTCAACATGTGAGAAGTAGAAAGTACAGGTATTTGGGTTCAACATGTGAGAAGTAGAAAGTACAGGTATTTGGGTTCAACATGTAAGAAGTAGAAAGTACAGGTATTTGTGTTCAACATGTAAGAAGTAGAAAGTACAGGTATTTGGGTTCAAAGTGTAAGAAGTAGAAAGTACAGGTATTTGTGTTCAACAGTGTAAGAAGTAGAAAGTACAGGTATTTGTGTTCAACATGTAAGAAGTAGAAAGTACAGGTATTTGGGTTCAACAGTGTAAGAAGTAGAAAGTACAGGTATTTGTGTTCAACAGTGTAAGAAGTAGAAAGTACAGGTATTTGTGTTCAACATGTAAGAAGTAGAAAGTACAGGTATTTGAGTTCAACATGTAAGAAGTAGAAAGTACAGGTATTTGGGTTCAACATGTAAGAAGTAGAAAGTACAGGTATTTGTGTTCAACATGTAAGAAGTAGAAAGTACAGGTATTTGGGTTCAACATGTAAGAAGTAGAAAGTACAGGTATTTGAGTTCAACATGTAAGAAGTAGAAAGTTACAGGTATTTGGGTTCAACATGTAAGAAGTAGAAAGTACAGGTATTTGAGTTCAACATGTAAGAAGTAGAAAGTACAGGTATTTGTGTTCAACAGTGTAAGAAGTAGAAAGTACAGGTATTTGGTTCAACAGTGTAAGAAGTAGAAAGTACAGGTATTTGTGTTCAACATGTAAGAAGTAGAAAGTACAGGTATTTGGGTTCAACATGTAAGAAGTAGAAAGTACAGGTATTTGGGTTCAACATGTAAGAAGTAGAAAGTACAGGTATTTGTAGTTCAACATGTAAGAAGTAGAAAGTACAGGTATTTGGGTTCAACATGTAAGAAGTAGAAAGTACAGGTATTTGAGTTCAACATGTAAGAAGTAGAAAGTACAGGTATTTGTGTTCAACATGTAAGAAGTAGAAAGTACAGGTATTTGTGTTCAACATGTAAGAAGTAGAAAGTACAGGTATTTGTGTTCAACATGTAAGAAGTAGAAAGTACAGGTATTTGTGTTCAACATGTAAGAAGTAGAAAGTACAGGTATTTGTGTTCAACATGTAAGAAGTAGAAAGTACAGGTATTTGGGTTCAACATGTAAGAAGTAGAAAGTACAGGTATTTGGGTTCAACATGTAAGAAGTAGAAAGTACAGGTATTTGAGTTCAACATGTAAGAAGTAGAAAGTACAGGTATTTGGGTTCAACATGTAAGAAGTAGAAAGTACAGGTATTTGTGTTCAACATGTAAGAAGTAGAAAGTACAGGTATTTGAGTTCAACATGTAAGAAGTAGAAAGTACAGGTATTTGTGTTCAACATGTAAGAAGTAGAAAGTACAGGTATTTGTGTTCAACATGTAAGAAGTAGAAAGTACAGGTATTTGGGTTCAACATGTAAGAAGTAGAAAGTACAGGTATTTGTGTTCAACATGTAAGAAGTAGAAAGTACAGGTATTTGGGTTCAACATGTAAGAAGTAGAAAGTACAGGTATTTGTGTTCAACATGTAAGAAGTAGAAAGTACAGGTATTTGAGTTCAACATGTAAGAAGTAGAAAGTACAGGTATTTGTGTTCAACATGTAAGAAGTAGAAAGTACAGGTATTTGGGTTCAACATGTAAGAAGTAGAAAGTACAGGTATTTGTGTTCAACATGTAAGAAGTAGAAAGTACAGGTATTTGGGTTCAACATGTAAGAAGTAGAAAGTACAGGTATTTGTGTTCAACATGTAAGAAGTAGAAAGTACAGGTATTTGTGTTCAACATGTAAGAAGTAGAAAGTACAGGTATTTGTGGTTCAACATGTAAGAAGTAGAAAGTACAGGTATTTGGGTTCAACATGTAAGAAGTAGAAAGTACAGGTATTTGTGTTCAACATGTAAGAAGTAGAAAGTACAGGTATTTGTGTTCAACATGTAAGAAGTAGAAAGTACAGGTATTTGAGGTTCAACATGTAAGAAGTAGAAAGTACAGGTATTTGTGTTCAACATGTAAGAAGTAGAAAGTACAGGTATTTGGGTTCAACATGTAAGAAGTAGAAAGTACAGGTATTTGAGTTCAACATGTAAGAAGTAGAAAGTACAGGTATTTGTGTTCAACATGTAAGAAGTAGAAAGTACAGGTATTTGTGTTCAACAGTGTAAGAAGTAGAAAGTACAGGTATTTGGGTTCAACATGTAAGAAGTAGAAAGTACAGGTATTTGGGTTCAACATGTAAGAAGTAGAAAGTACAGGTATTTGAGTTCAACATGTAAGAAGTAGAAAGTACAGGTATTTGTAGTTCAACATGTAAGAAGTAGAAAGTACAGGTATTTGTGTTCAACATGTAAGAAGTAGAAAGTACAGGTATTTGGGTTCAACATGTAAGAAGTAGAAAGTACAGGTATTTGGGTTCAACATGTAAGAAGTAGAAAGTACAGGTATTTGTGTTCAACATGTAAGAAGTAGAAAGTACAGGTATTTGTGTTCAACATGTAAGAAGTAGAAAGTACAGGTATTTGAGTTCAACATGTAAGAAGTAGAAAGTACAGGTATTTGTGTTCAACATGTAAGAAGTAGAAAGTACAGGTATTTGTGTTCAACATGTAAGAAGTAGAAAGTACAGGTATTTGGGTTCAACATGTAAGAAGTAGAAAGTACAGGTATTTGGAGTTCAACATGTAAGAAGTAGAAAGTACAGGTATTTGGGTTCAACATGTAAGAAGTAGAAAGTACAGGTATTTGTAGTTCAACATGTAAGAAGTAGAAAGTACAGGTATTTGTGTTCAACATGTAAGAAGTAGAAAGTACAGGTATTTGTGTTCAACATGTAAGAAGTAGAAAGTACAGGTATTTGGGTTCAACAGTGTAAGAAGTAGAAAGTACAGGTATTTGTGTTCAACATGTAAGAAGTAGAAAGTTACAGGTATTTGGGTTCAACATGTAAGAAGTAGAAAGTTACAGGTATTTGGGTTCAACAGTGTAAGAAGTAGAAAGTACAGGTATTTGTGTTCAACATGTAAGAAGTAGAAAGTACAGGTATTTGTGTTCAACATGTAAGAAGTAGAAAGTACAGGTATTTGAGTTCAACATGTAAGAAGTAGAAAGTACAGGATATTTGTGTTCAACAGTGTAAGAAGTAGAAAGTACAGGTATTTGTGTTCACATGTAAGAAGTAGAAAGTTACAGGTATTTGTGTTCAACATGTAAGAAGTAGAAAGTACAGGTATTTGGGTTCAACATGTAAGAAGTAGAAAGTACAGGTATTTGAGTTCAACATGTAAGAAGTAGAAAGTACAGGTATTAGTGTTCAACATGTAAGAAGTAGAAAGTTACAGGTATTTGTGTTCAAAGTGTAAGAAGTAGAAAGTACAGGTATTTGTGTTCAACATGTAAGAAGTAGAAAGTACAGGTATTTGGGTTCAACATGTAAGAAGTAGAAAGTACAGGTATTTGGGTTCAACATGTAAGAAGTAGAAAGTACAGGTATTTGTGTTCAACATGTAAGAAGTAGAAAGTACAGGTATTTGAGTTCATCATGTAAGAAGTAGAAAGTACAGGTATTTGTGTTCAACATGTAAGAAGTAGAAAGTACAGGTATTTGAGTTCATCATGTAAGAAGTAGAAAGTACAGGTATTTGTGTTCAACATGTAAGAAGTAGAAAGTACAGGTATTTGTGTTCAACATGTAAGAAGTCAAAGTAAAAAGTAGTCAGAAAAATAAGTAGTGGAGTAAAGTACTGACACCAGAAACATGTACTTAAGTACAGTAACAAAGTATTTGTACTCCACTACTTCCCACCTCTTGCTGTGACGCTGTAAATGTCCTCGCTGTGGGACGAATAAAGGGATTCTGATTCTGATAACCTCGTCTCCCCCTCGTCTCCCCTCTGCACAGATGCCTGGCTTGGTTTGCAACAGCTGTCTCTCCATGTGCCACCACCAAGTGTTGCCTCCATGGTGGTGGTGGGGGGGGGGGGAGAGTGGATTAGTCATGAATATTCATGCTCCCTTGTATGAACCACCCAACAGAAAAATGGCTCCACAGAGGAGACAAACGATTGTCATGCGTCTATAGAATCAGAATCAGGTTTATCACCAGGTGGGTTGACACGTACGAGGAATTTGACTTGATGTCGTGGTGCGTAAGTAAAAGTAAAACAAAAATACAGAGAACTAGAAAAATAATACAAAATATAGTAAAATATAACCGTATTTACATAGAAATGGAATGGAACAAAATATTGAATAAAAATCGGCAAAAAAACAGATATTGTTGTAGATTGTGTGAAACGTGACTTTTTAACAATGGATTTCCTTAAACTTTAGAAACAAATAAATTAAAGAATATATATTATTGCCATTTAAATAATAATCGGAATCCAAAATCATGATTAGAAAAATAAATAATTCAGCCCTTAACAATCCTTGCAGAACATGTAAATGCTTGGTTTAAAAGCAACTAATTAATATATTACAATTAAACATTACTTTTATTCCAATCCTCACACACTTCATGCATATAATATCCTGCTTTAATTTACTGTAAATTGGTATTTCCATTTTTTAATGCTGTTTTATTTCTATTTTGAGATGTTTACATTTTAGAATAGTACACGCCTGCTCTTGTAATGTGCCTTGTCCTTCATGCTGCTGCAACGCAAACATTTCCAACAGAGAAATGGGGGAGACTCCACCCCTCAGAGGAGAGGGAGTTAAGGATTGGGAGGACATGATGGAGGAGTTTTGGAAGCGGGAGGCAGACGGAGGAGAGGAGGCGGACCAGACTGAATGGCAGGGATCCATAAAACGATACCCCCCCCCCCCCCCTCAGAGGTGTGAGAGAGGCATGGGAAAGGGAAATGGGAGCCGATTGGAAATTTGGGAAAGAGGAACATTGTGTACCTTCAGGATTTGGCGTGAAACCTCTGCTTTCTGCAGTCAATGATTCATTCAAATGCTGTGAAGAGGAGACTTTGAAGTCAAATGTAAAACCACTCAGGTTACGAAATGTACACGTTTAGTTCAGCAGGATAATCTCCACACATTAACACCACTTTATGATTTCTGAAGTAAAAAGCTAATGTTGGGCTATAAAAGGAACTACAGCACGGTCACATGACTACACGTCACCACCGCTAAGCTAAAGGCGGCTAATGTTGGGCTATAAAGGAACTACAGCACGGTCACAAGACTTCACGTCACCACCGCTAAGCTAAAGGCGGCTAATGTTGGGCTATAAAGGAACTACAGCACGGTCACATGACTTCACGTCACCACCGCTAAGCTAAAGGCGGCTAATGTTGGGCTATAAAGGAACTACAGCACGGTCACATGACTTCCCGTCACCACCGCTAAGCTAAAGGTGGCTAATGTTGGGCTATAAAGGAACTACAGCACGGTCACATGACTTCCCGTCACCACCGCTAAGCTAAAGGGGCTAATGTTGGGCTATACAGGAACTACAGCACGGTCACATGACTTCACATCACCAGCGCTAAGCTAAAGGTGGCTAATGTTGGCCTATAAAGGAACTACAGCACGGTCACATGACTTCACGTCACCACCGCTAAGCTAAAGGTGGCTAATGTTGGGCTATAAAGGAACTACAGCACGGTCACATGACTTCACGTCACCACCGCTAAGCTAAAGGAGGCTAATGTTGGGCTATAAAGGAACTACAGCACGGTCACATGACTTCATGTCACCACCGCTATGCTAAAGGTAGCTAATGTTGGGCTATAAAGGAACTACAGCACGGTCACATGACTTCACGTCACCACCGCTAAGCTAAAGGTAGCTAATGTTGGGCTATAAAGGAACTACAGCACGGTCACATGACTTCACGTCACCACCGCTAAGCTAAAGGTAGCTAATGTTGGGCTATAAAGGAACTACAGCACGGTCACATGACTTCACGTCACCACCGCTAAGCTAAAGGTAGCTAATGTTGGGCTATAAAGGAACTACAGCACGGTCACATGACTTCACGTCACCACCGCTAAGCTAAAGGTAGCTAATGTTGGGCTATAAAGGAACTACAGCACGGTCACATGACTTCACATCACCACCGCTAAGCTAAAGGTGGCTAATGTTAGGCATGATGACAATTAGTCGTCTCATTTAGAAACTGGTTAGTAACCATAGTTTAAAATTCACTAGTGGGGTATTTACTGACGTACTAAGAGCAAAACGCTCTGTGATACATTACTCAGCTCCAAACTTTAGAAAACAATCCTTTCTTTGTCAAATCTATTTCAGCATTTATCACGGTGATGATTGGAGCTCAGATTCGTTCTGGTTCTGGTCCATTCGGGGTGTCATCGTCTGCTGGGGGGAGGGAAACGAGAGGGAGGCGTTAAACAGAAGAGTATGGTCGCCCCCCCCCCCCCCCATCACCTCCTTCTCTCTCACCCCCAGAGGAGAAAACATGGCCGCTATAATCTCTTTTCCTGGCGCTCCATGAAAGAGCGAGGAAGAGCTGCTCAGATCTGCTGCCCCTCACCCTGCCGTCCATCTTCATCTCCCCCTCGTCTTCCTCTCTTGTTCCCGCTCTTCACTTCCTCGTCCAGGATCTCCCTGCAGTCACACCTCATCCTTCAGACACTCACTTCCCTTCATTTCTCACACCTCCAGATATTGCTTTCAGATCTACAGTATCTGGATGGAAGTTAGCATCGAAAGGGGGTCCCTCTTGATTTTTCCATTGGAAACAGCGCGGTCACATGACTTCACGTCACCACGCTAAGCTAAATGTGGCTATTGTTGGGTGTGATGATGTTTAGTCGTCTCATTTAGACACCAGTGGGGTATTTAAGGACATGTCATAAAATAAAATCTCTTTCTCCTTATTTCAGGCTAACAACCAAAAACACATTCAGAAAACCATTGACCTCCAGACGAGGTGAAACGCTGACTAATTTCTAGGTTTAGGACTAATTTGTGTACCACTCTATTAGAAAAGAGTGTATTGCCTTATTTATGACCTTTGAAGTGTTACGATTCGCTGAGGGGTGTCATCCTTCACCAACGCTTTCACAAACCCCTTTCTCACACTCACATTAGTCTAAAACACTCAATAACACACCCCAGCTGTCTCTTCTCTTCTCATACACACAGCAGAACACACACACACACACACACACACACACACACACACACACACACACACACACACACACACACACACACACACACACACACACACACACACACACACACACACACACACACACACACACACACACACACACACACACACACACACACACACACACACACACACACACACACACACACACACAGGGAGTTAATCAGACCTGTAAAACCCTGCTTGCTGGTGGAAGATAAGCTCAGTGCTGTTAGCCTCCTGAGAGCGACTCTCCTCCAGCGCTGCCGGGGAACCGCCTGATAAGAGAGGAGAGTGTGGGATACCCTGAGACACACACACACACACACACATATATACACACACACACACACACACATATATATATATATACACACACACACACACCATCAGTTAGCCAGGATCTTCTGCTGAGCCAATCAGAAGCTAGAGGGCCCGAGGCTCCACAAATCATCCTCGTCCATCAGGTGTTGCTAATCTCGCTGCAGGTGGCTGTTAGCATCTATGCTAATGGAAGCTTCTGCATGTGAGATTATTGCAGAAATATGTATTTATTCGGGGGGGAATTCAGAAAATGATTGCTTCTCTTCACTTTTAAGATCTTTTATCAAAAACCAAATCAATCAGAAAACTTTCTCCTATAACTTTACGCTCCTGTATTTGAAGTTCTCCTACCTTGATGTACAAAGGGCTACCTCACTTTCTCAGGGGTTTTTATTTGGTAATTAAGCTCCGATGCTAATTAAGCTCCAACCTGTGTTTCTAAGGCCCGTCGGGATTCAGTTCAAATGATCCAGTGAACATATATATACGCTGAGATATGGAAATACTGCGTTTCAACATCAGAAGGTGTTTGAAAAGTCAGAGGAGGAATCTATGCAGCGATGTATTTTAATATCAAAGACACAACCTCAAGAGCTTTGTGAAAAAGAATGAGCAAGAGTGAGATAAATATGCAATTAACTCAGTATATCATTTATGTAATAAACCAGTACATGGACTTTAACTGGATTAAGACGCAACCATTGACTCGTATTGTTGAATAACATTTAGTTATTAGCGTTCCTTATTCTTCTATTTGTTTGTCTGCTAAACTGTGAAGACCTTTTTGTAATCTATTTTTCATGTTGTTTTGTATATGCACACGTGTGTCTTTGCCTCTGCAGCCCCTCTGCAGCCCCTCTGCAGCCCCTCTGCAGCCCCTCTGCAGTGGCCCCCTAGCTTTGACATGACAAAACTGATATTTTTGTTTCACATTGGATCTTTTATCTTGGAGTTTGAAGTGAGACTGTGTGAAATAATATTTATAATTCATCTGCTCATAGATGCATCACATCCTTCTGTATCTATCCTGACCTTTCCCTGTGGGGGGCAACAGTCACATTTTAGACCCCTGAGAAATGTGTTTGGATCTAAAAAAGTTTAAATGATTTTGAGGAAATTATTAATAATTCAGAAAATAAATACATTTTTTTTATTATGTTTTTTTGGGGGGGATTTCTTTTTTCTGGTTTTTCAGATTTGTTGGGGGGGGGGTCTTAAAGATCACAGGATTCAGATTGTGTTTCTCTGAAACTCAAGGTCTGATAGTACAGTCTGAATTCTGAGGGATGAAATCTGATTTATGTCATTCTTTCAATTTCAGGAAAGAAATCTGGAATTAAATATTTTTTGTTTCGTTTTTTGAATTTTGAATTTACTTTTTCTCAGAACTACATTTATACTTTTGGTCAGATCAAAAAAATGGACTTGATTGTTTTCGGTTCTGATATTAAAGCCTGAGGAAAATCTTTTCTGAAAATCTTAAAGATTACAGAATTCTGACTTTTTCTCTCAGAACAAAAATAAAAAATCACATGTGTCCCTTACCCTCTTCCGTACATTAGCCTGCAGGACGTAGTGGAGTATCAAGTACCTCAATGTTTTGAAGTACTTGAAATCCACCTCTTTGTGGCAGAACACTTGACTCCTCTGCAGCTCTCTTTATTCTCATTTATCTCTCTTTTAATCTCTTATAATATTCTAACAATGTCAATTGCAGGTAATTCAACTTTCACAGAGAGATAGTAAATATTACATTATATTCTTAACATCTTCCAACTGAGTCTCAGTGGGCGATGTAATAAAGTGCATTTACTCAAATACTGTTTGAAGTAAATCCCCTGATATAAACCTGGACATTTCATGTATTATATATATGCCTACATGTCTCGTTACATTAACTAAGATTTGAAGTGCAGTATTTTTACTTAAACTCCCTCTGAGTTGCAGCAGATGTTGTTTGTTTTTTTTGTAAGTTGGCGCGGGTCAAATGCTCTTAATTGAAACCCAGCAGAAGAACCGGGAGAACGGCTCGGCTCTGCTCGAGTCCGCGGGCCGTGCCAAGGTCAGCATTCCCCAGCAGAGCGTTGTCAGGTTAGTGTGTATGTGTGTGTGTGTGTGTGTGCGTGCGTGCGTGCGTAAACTGCTGCGTGTTGCATGCATAACGATAAAGGGAAAGGTAAAGAAAGTTTTCACGATGTTTTTAGGCAAACAAAAAACGAGTACAAAAGTGTTGGAGATGCTTACAGATGAGATGTTTCCAAATAGGGTCATTTTAGGGGTTACTGTGTCAAATATGTGCGTAAAACAAACATGGTTGATCTCTTAAGAACATATTTTTTGTTTCCTAAAACCCTTAATATTTGTATCCCCTCTAAAATAAAAATACGAGCATTAAAACAACCCTGTGGTGCGTTCAGGTGCCACACAGGCCGCGTTTTCGATGCAAATGTATTTAAGAAGGAGGTCAAATAAAAGGCCTAGTCAGAAATAAAACCAACGAAATGTCTGAGAGGACTTTTCAAACCTAGAAATGAGATGCTTGTGTTGGACACGCTTTTATGAATGATGCATCACACACAGGATGAACCAGGCTTCGTGTGTAAAGCGGAAGTTAGAGAGAGTGCGCAGGTTGATTACATTAAAAAATAAATAACATCAATAATATATAATATAACATGGTGTCTATCTGCTCAGTGTAGAGAAATTGGATGCATTTTAACACGTGATTACGATCGGACAGACAAAGGGTTAATGAAAAATACAGCTTGAGAGGTTTCATCTCCTGCAGGCCGCGCAGGCCACACACACACACACACACACACACACACACACACGCACACATTCATAATTAATCGGACAGATTTTAAAACGCTGTATTTGTTGTTTCACGACTGAATTTGGGCCTTAAATCGCAAAAATATATAAATAGAATAATAAAAATATATTCATACAAATTAGTCTTCATGTTTTGTGGCCTTCTTTATATCATTAAGCTATTTACAAACTCTAAAATATCAATACATATAATATGAATACATTAACCCCCAGTGTCACAGAGCATTTAACCCCTTTTGACCAAATTGAGGCCTGGACTCTCATTTATCCTGTAATTCACATTGTGTGTATTTTATTGTGAGTTGTAAAGCATTTCTCAAAGGTATAAAGTCGCATTGTGTGTGTTTTATCTTAATTAAATTAAGAAACGACGGATATTAAATATAATTCAAATTAAATGGAGCTAAATCAAAAGACTGTGCATTTAATCTGGCGTAATTTAACCACGTTTTGACTCAAAATGAGGGTTAAATGTACCTGCTGATCCTTTTAGACAGCAAAAAGGAAAGCTTAACAATAAATGCAAGTGTGGTTATATTGAGAATATAATTAGCTCATTTAATTAACCCGGTTTCCAATCAATTAATCCAACATTTAAAAATACTAAAATGTGTTTTTAGTCCAAAATTGATCTAAAAACTGGGATTTTTTTTAATGGTTTTTAATATTTTTGAGAACGACAAACTGCTCCAGCATCATATGAGCATTTATCTGAAAGTCACTGAGTGTCTATCAGCTTTGTATTCCTCTGCTTGTAGAGAAATAAAGATCCCTTCCTCTCCCTGCATGACGTCACCAGCTGCGCACTTCCACCCAAAGCCTCTTTTACCATAAAAAGGTCAGCACGCTTGTTTTGGGGTAATTTATTCAACACCGGGACATCTGATCCATTTCAAAACATTTAATATTTATAGTGAATACTTGCTGTGTTTCTGCACCTGCTCTGCTTTGTTCAGGACAACATAAACACCTTAGACTCTGGGAACAACAAGGCCTTACATTTGGAGTCGTTGCTGTGCGTAAATGTGGAGGATATACTAATCTGAAATAAGGTGATATAAAGCCTAATATATGATGCAAACTTCTCTCCACACGCCTGATATCATCTGTAAAAAAAGGCATGATAATTCAATTAACTGTGGATATTTTCTACAATATTTAACTTTTTATTTCATCTTATTCTATTTTAAATGCATAAAATGTTCCTTATTCTGCATTTACTTGCCCATTTAGTCACTTGCACAATTTTCTCTTGCACTGTTTTAGTTATTTTCCTCTTCTATTATTCTTATTATATTTTGCATCTTTGGAGTAGTTTTATGTCTATATGCCAGAATTAAACTGGAGCTATTGGGTCTATTACAAAAACACCTTTGAATGTTTAAATATTTCCCAAACGAGGCAATTAAAATCCAGAGAAATCCAATTGAATAAAAAACCCAAATACACGTTCTGTTTAAAGTCACCAGGTGGAGGTCACATCTCCTGAAAAATAAACTTTGACATCCAACTGAGCTAAAAGTAAAGACAGGTTTTGTTTTTATTTAGGGTCACATTTTACTGCAAACCTTCCTGATTGTAAACTTTGACGTCTTGTATTTAACGCAGACATATTTGGGTTTACCCTAATTTACCCAGAATTACCCTGTAGATATTTTGCACGTGACAAACACATATTTAAACCAAGGCAATTCAAATCCTAAAAAATCCAATTGAAAATACATTTCTGTTTAAAGTCACCAGGTGGAGGTCACATCTCCTGAAATATAAACTTTGACATCCAATTGAACTAAAAGTAAAGAGAGGTTTTATTTGTATTTAGCACTTAGGTCACATTTTACTGCAAACCTTCCTGATTGTAAACTTTGACGTCTTGTATTTTACGCACAGATATTTGGGTTTACCCTCACCCCATACACCCCCCCCTCTCTCTCCCCCCCCTCCCCCCTCCGTCGGCCTCGCGCTGCCCCGTCACTTTCCCCGGTGAAGCTGCTAATCCCCTGCGTCCCTGCTTCACTCTGAGCCCGGATTTAATTCCTCTAAACCCCCAGCTGCCGCCCTGCTTTACTCACGGAGCTCCGCAGCCTGCACCGGGTTTTAATAATTCACCAGCCCGCCTTTCGCTGCTGCTGCCCGGCCTGGAGGAGCAGCAGGACCGACCCCCTCTCCGCGGTTCTTCCCCGGATCTCTCCACTGTAACTTCCCGTGTAAAGGAGCGGGTGGAGCGAAAGGAAAACCCCGAATCAGGAAAGGAAAGGAAAGGAAAGAGGAAGCGTTACGCAGGAGGAACAGCTGATCCGAAGAGCGCGTAACTCCGGATCTGTCACTCGGGTTTTAGTAGGGGAGTGTGTCGGTGGTGCAGCGCGCGCGGGATATTACCGGAACCGGGACAGACTGCAGAGCGAGAGAGAGAGAGGAGGAAGGCTTTTCATGGAGATATCCTGAGTTATAAAGCACCTTGCATTGGATTAAACCGCGCGGCGCTGCTCTGGCTGAGAGGACGGTTCGAAATCAGAAAATAAAATGCACACCGGGCTCCATTAGGGTTGTTTTGCTTCCGGTACAATAAGGCCAAGCAGCAGCAGGAGGAGAAGAAGAAGAAGAGACACAAGAGAACTTTCTCTCTCACACTTTTTTTTTTTTGGAAGCCGAACTTTTGAGAGTGGAAAATGGGTCTTTGAGAGAGTTTGGCACATTTCCCTTCACCACAATGGTACGTGCTGTGTGAACTAATAACATGCTCTTTTATTCTGGGTGCCGCTTTGCATTGTGATTTAGTGACACACAGAATGACAGTGTGTGTGTGTGTGTGTTACTTCTGAAGTCCTTCCACCTGCCTGCAGAGTTTCCTGTCAGGTTTTTTATATTAGGACATGTTGCTGAATCAGGTCTATTTTTAAAAGGCTGCCTGCGGGAGAACATAATACTTCTTATTTTAATTCCAACACGTGTTGCTAAAATGTGTTTCAGGCCAAATCAGTGTCCAGCCCTCAGTGCCCTTTATCCACGTGGAGCACACACTCCCCTCTTTCTATTGGCCTGTGATGATGTGGGCCTGCCTGGAACTATTTATAATCAAAGAGATACGCGTTATCAAATATCATTCAGTGCGAGCAGAGGCTTTTATTGTGAAGGTGACAGGGCACCCAGGGTTACAGTCCCACCGAAAGCATAACGTTTTACAGAGTTTGGAAACTTGGCCTTGAGAGGATGGAACTTATTTTGGTGCCAACTTTCAATTATTGGTTTTGCGCGTAATTACGCACAGCGGTTTCGAGCCGTTCCTTCATTACGCAGGTGATTTGTGTGTTCAATTCAGAGCTCTAATGTGACATCGCAAAACAAAAGAAAGCTTTTTAATTGGGAATCTGCTCAACTTTCTTTTATACAACATATCATATTTGATGTGTGGTTTCCTCATTATTTGAATTGGCCGAGCTCTTTCCATTTTATCCTCATCTGCCCCTAACAGCATATTTGTTTAAATTGGCAAATGTATTCCCTGTGAGCTTGTGAAAACATTTTTCAATATGAGTAATAAGGAGTGTGTTTTATATCCGGAGTTATGATATGAAGCTCTCACATCCTTGACCCTTCTGTGGATCCTTTTTCTGGCACCAAATGAGTCAAGTCAGGCAGGAGTTAGGGGAACCTCCCACATACAACCTTGAAGCTGCTCAGATACCAGGAGAGGGATCTTTTGCACATGAATATGGAGGCTTATTAGTATGAATAATTATTTGTTTACAGGCATCCTCGCTGACATGGCAGCTGCCCAAGAAGCTCATCAGTAAAAAAAGATACAGAATTCAGGACAGGACTCTTCTGGGATTATCTCAGCTTGTTATTCTCCTACTTATAGCTCACACTCACCTCTTTTTTTATCTCTTAAAGGAAAGCTAATATTGGGAAATTGTGCCAGATATCTCCGTTTGCATGTTAGTCAGAATGCACTGGAGGCATCTGTCAATCACAGTCTGTGTTTCCATTAGCTTCCCACGCGGATACATCTCCAGCTATGACACACACTCTCTGCAGACGATCATAAAACCACATTTATAAAAGTATATTTCTTCCTCTAAGTCACTATATTTGTTATGTGCATTCAGACACGTTCTACGGTGGCTGAAAGGTGCCAACACGTTAAAACGACCCAAAACATTTCCACTTTCAAAAATATAAAAACACAAATGAGCCACAACACATGCAGATGAATACAAATTGTCTCCAACTTGACAACACATGCCGAGTGTTTACTAAAAGCCCTGGATGAACAAAACACTGCAAATAAAACTATTTGTATTTGCAGCGTTTTCTTTTGGCACCTGTCAAATACAGAAACTCATTATTTTCTAAAATAAATGTGACGTTTATTTAACTTGATAAATGATAATAGGATAGAACTCCAAACATGTTTACATAGCCATCATTTTAAATGAATGAGGCAACCGTTTCCAAGCATGGTTTCTTAATAATGAGTAGAAAGAACAAGTCCTGTCCGCTCTCCTCCTTTCAGTGAGGTTAAACCATTTCAAATATATGCAGAATAAATTCTTAGATTATGTCGCCTCAACACAGGGATTTTAGCCTTTGCAGACCCTTTACATGCACACAAACCTATAGAACACACACAGCTACAGGAGAGGGAGAACAGAATAGGGCCTCTTTAATAATACCTCCATTATTAAGTAATAGACGTCATGTTTTAAATTTATAGACGTGCATTAAAAGCCTCTCATGGTCAGCAGATGTGTGATGTACATTCAGAGCTGTGTAAATAGTTTTGGTAATTGTATCCCGCAGTGTGTGTGTGTGTGTGTGTGTGTGTGTGTGTGTGTGTGTGTGTGTGTGTGTGTGTGTGTGTGTGTGTGTGTGTGTGTGTGTGTGTGTGTGTGTGTGTGTGTGTGTGTGTGTGTGTGTGTGTGTGTGTGTGTGTGTGTGTGTGTGTGTGTGTGTGTGTGTGTGTGTGTGTTGTGTGTGTGTGTGTGTGTGTGTGTGTGTGTGTGTGTGTGTGTGTGTGTGTGTGTGTGTGTGTGTGTGTGTGTGTGTGTGTGTGGCCTAGCATTACTATCCTTGTGGGGACCTAAATCTGTTTACACAGTCACGTGTGGGGACTCGCCTCCCTTATGGGGACAAATTGGAGGTCCCCATAAGGGGAATCATTAATTTTAGGGTGCAGACTTGGTTAGGTTTAGGATTAGGGTTAGGGTAAGGGTAAGGGTAAGGTTAAGGGTTAGGGTTAGGCATGTGTTGGTTATGGTTAAGGTTAGGATAAGTCTCCAGGAAATGCATGAAAGTCAATGTAATGTCCCCTGAAGTGATGTATACATGGTGTGTGTGTGTGTGTGTGTGGTTTTCCAGTCTTGGCTGTTGCTGCCAGTGATGTCATCCTCTCGCTGTATACAGCATTTGAAGCCATTATGTTTGTCCTGGCCTTGACGTTTCTCTGGAAAAATAAATAAGGCTTGGAGCAGGATCATCAGGCCGGGATCGTGTGGTTTGTTTGCCTCGGTTTAAAGACGGAAACTCTGCTATACGTTTGAACAGCGTAAATATTAGTGAACTCAGATGGCTCGGTCAGGTTTAGCAGAGGAGCTATGGAGGACATATGTGATGCATTCCTTGGTGTGACATTCATGTTGCACTAAATGATTCAGGCCTATTTACTGTCTCAAAGTCGAGGCTTTTTCAGAATGTGTTTTTGGTTGTTAGCCTGAAATAAGGTCTGTGGTTAACACAAGCTGAAGAGATTTAAATTTAGATTTAAATCCGCCTTTAGCTTAGCGGTGGTGACGTGAAGTCATGTGACAGTGCTGTAGTTCGTTTATATCCCAACATTAGCCACCTTTAGCTTAGCGGTGGTGACGTGAAGTCATGTGACCGTGCTGTAGTTCCTTTATAGCCCACCATTAGCCACCTTTAGCTTAGCGGTGGTGACGTGAAGTCATGTGACCATGCTGTAGTTCCTTTATAGCCCACCATTAGCCACCTTTAGCTTAGCGGTGGTGACGTGAAGTCATGTGACCGTGCTGTAGTTCCTTTATAGCCCAACATTAGCCGCCTTTAGCTTAGCGGTGGTGAGGTGAAGTCATGTGACCGTGCTGTAGTTCCTTTATAGCCCAACATTAGCCGCCTTTAGCTTAGCGGTGGTGACGTGAAGTCATGTGACCGTGCTGTAGTTCGTTTATATCCCAACATTAGCCACCTTTAGCTTAGCGGTGGTGAAGTGAAGTCATGTGACCGTGCTGTAGTTCCTTTATAGCCCAACATTAGCCGCCTTTAGCTTAGCGGTGGTGACGTGAAGTCATGTGACCGTGCTGTAGTTCCTTTATAGCCCAACATTAGCCGCCTTTAGCTTAGCGGTGGTGACGTGAAGTCATGTGACCGTGCTGTAGTTCGTCTATAGCCCAACATTAGCCGCCTTTAGCTTAGCGGTGGTGACGTGAAGTCATGTGACCGTGCTGTAGTTCCTTTATAGCCCAACATTAGCCGCCTTTAGCTTAGCGGTGGTGAGGTGAAGTCATGTGACCTTGCTGTAGTTCCTTTATAGCCCAACATTAGCCGCCTTTAGCTTAGCGGTGGTGACGTGAAGTCATGTGACCGTGCTGTAGTTCGTTTATATCCCAACATTAGCCGCCTTTAGCTTAGCGGTGGTGACGTGAAGTCATGTGACCGTGCTGTAGTTCCTTTATAGCCCAACATTAGCCACCTTTAGCTTAGCGGTGGTGACGTGAAGTCATGTGACCGTGCTGTAGTTCCTTTATAGCCCAACATTAGCCGCCTTTAGCTTAGCGGTGGTGACGTGAAGTCATGTGACCGTGCTGTAGTTCGTCTATAGCCCAACATTAGCCGCCTTTAGCTTAGCGGTGGTGACGTGAAGTCATGTGACCGTGCTGTAGTTCCTTTATAGCCCAACATTAGCCGCCTTTAGCTTAGCGGTGGTGAGGTGAAGTCATGTGACCGTGCTGTAGTTCCTTTATAGCCCAACATTAGCCGCCTTTAGCTTAGCGGTGGTGACGTGAAGTCATGTGACCGTGCTGTAGTTCGTTTATATCCCAACATTAGCCACCTTTAGCTTAGCGGTGGTGAAGTGAAGTCATGTGACCGTGCTGTAGTTCCTTAAAAGCCCAACATTAGCCGCCTTTAGCTTAGCGGTGGTGACGTGAAGTCATGTGACCGTGCTGTAGTTCGTTTATAGCCCAACATTAGCCACCTTTAGCTTAGCGGTGGTGACGTGAAGTCATGTGACCGTGCTGTAGTTCCTTTATAGCCCAACATTAGCCACCTTTAGCTTAGCGGTGGTGACGTGAAGTCATGTGACCGTGCTGTAGTTCCTTTATAGCCCAACATTAGCCACCTTTAGCTTAGCGGTGGTGACGTGAAGTCATGTGACCGTGCTGTAGTTCCTTTATAGCCCAACATTAGCCGCGTTTAGCTTAGCGGTGGTGACGTGAAGTCATGTGACCGTGCTATAGTTCGTTTATAGCCCAACATTAGCCTCCTTTAGCTTAGCGGTGGTGACGTGAAGTCATGTGACCGTGCTGTAGTTCCTTTATAGCCCAACATTAGCCGCCTTTAGCTTAGCGGTGGTGACGTGAAGTCATGTGACCGTGCTGTAGTTCCTTTATAGCCCAACATTAGCCGCCTTTAGCTTAGCGGTGGTGACGTGAAGTCATGTGACTGTGCTGTAGTTCCTTTATAGACTAACGTTAGCTTTTTACTTCAGAAATGGTGTTAATATGTGGAGATTATCCTGCTGAATTGAACGTGTTAATAGAATAAACGTTTAGAGATTATTTTATATATAATCCAAAATCACATGGAGAAATATTGGTCAGGGCACATCATCTGAAAAACACTCTATAGTGGGAGAAATCTTTCTTTTCCGGGCCGTCTTCATTTACAAGGTAAAAAATTCACAAAAACATACAAGTGTATTATCCATTAATCTTTCACTTGCTTTTCATGGTCACCTTGAATCATTATTTCTGGAATTAAAAAGCCTCTCTCGGGAACAGAGAGCTGTCTCTCTGAGTGAAACCTCTTCTAATGGAGCGTTTGCTCTTGAAAAGATGAATGGTAGTTTTAAATGGAGGGTGTTTGTGATGAACCTGTTAGTGGAGAGTGCTTTGTGCTGATTAGAGCAGCAGGGAGCCTCTTTAGGACTCCTTTCAGTGTTGACAAATGTGCAAAGTGAAAAGAAGAGTGATTAATCTCACCTGTTACCAACGAAGAGTTAGAGAGAGAGGGTCTGTCTTTAATGCAGACACATGAGGAACATTGACTTTAGACACTATATACTGATATACACCTGAACATCAGCAGGAGAGGACTCTTTAAAGTAGAGACACTACATACTGATATACACCTGAACATCAGCAGGAGAGGACTCTTTAAAGTAGAGACACTATATACTGATATACACCTGAACATCAGCAGGAGAGGACTCTTTAAAGTAGAGACACTACATACTGATATACACCTGAACATCAGCAGGAGAGGACTCTTTAAAGTAGAGACACTATATACTGATATACACCTGAACATCAGCAGGAGAGGACTCTTTAAAGTAGAGACACTATATACTGATATACACCTGAACATCAGCAGGAGAGGACTCTTTAAAGTAGAGACACTATATACTGATATACACCTGAACATCAGCAGGAGAGGACTCTTTAAAGTAGAGACACTACATACTGATATACACCTGAACATCAGCAGGAGAGGACTCTTTAAAGTAGAGACACTACATACTGAGATACACCTGAACATCAGCAGGAGAGGACTCTTTAAAGTAGAGACACTACATACTGATATACACCTGAACATCAGCAGGAGAGGACTCTTTAAAGTAGAGACACTACATACTGATATACACCTGGACATCAGCAGGAGAGGACTCTTTAAAGTAGAGACACTACATACTGATATACACCTGGACATCAGCAGGAGAGGACTCTTTAAAGTAGAGACACTACATACTGATATACACCTGAACATCAGCAGGAGAGGACTCTTTAAAGTAGAGACACTACATACTGATATACACCTGAACATCAGCAGGAGAGGACTCTTTAAAGTAGAGACACTGCATACTGATATCCACCTGAACATCAGCAGGAGAGGACTCTTTAAAGTAGAGACACTACATACTGATATACACCTGGACATCAGCAGGAGAGGACTCTTTAAAGTAGAGACACTACATACTGATATACACCTGGACATCAGCAGGAGAGGACTCTTTAAAGTAAATACACTACATACTGATATACACCTGAACATCAGCAGGAGAGGACTCTTTAAAGTAGAGACACTACATACTGATATACACCTGAACATCAGCAGGAGAGGACTCTTTAAAGTAGAGACTCTACATACTGATATACACCTGAACATCAGCAGGAGAGGACTCTTTAAAGTAGAGACACTACATACTGATATACACCTGGACATCAGCAGGAGAGGACTCTTTAAAGTAGAGACACTACATACTGATATACACCTGGACATCAGCAGGAGAGGACTCTTTAAAGTAGAGACACTACATACTGATATACACCTGAGCATCAGCAAGAGAGGACTCTTTAAAGTAGAGACACCACATACTGATATACACCTGAACATCAGCAGGAGAGGACTCTTTAAAGTAGAGACACTACATACTGATATACACCTGAACATCAGCAGGAGAGGACTCTTTATTACAACCATCACACTTTGAAATGGATTAGTTTCTCTGCAGTCTGATCACTCTTCTATCTAATTTCTGCCTCAATTACTTTATCAGGACTTACCCCTCACATTAATTGGTTTCACAAGACACCCCAGACTGCACCCCAGCTGTGTATCCGACTAATTTGAATCTACTTAATTTGGGAAGGTGTCGGTATCTGTGCCTTCCGAGTTTAATTTGCAAGAAAAGCGGAAAAACACACAACAACAATACGTGTATTTCCCCTCCTCTTTAGGGCCTTAATGAGGAATTAGAGCCAATAGCATTATTCATTAAACAGCGCTTGCCAGCTATTTATCACTGTAACAATATTAGCATATTTGTTTAAATTTTAACACCTTTTTTTTTCTTCTTCCCCTGCATTCGTAACCAGGTTTAGCATTTTTAATAATCTGGCATCGAATGCATCGTGCCAAATTGAAAGCTGAAAAAGGAACCAGTGGCAAGCCCTAGAAACATAGTAAAAATCCTTTTAACACACACACACACACACACACACACACACACACACACACACACACACACACACACACACACACACACACACACACACACTCCTCTAATTACCGCCTCCCCTGCTCTCTGTCTCGTTCCTCACCTCCTGAGATGCAGGTGTAAAATATCACATTTTTCCAGCGCTCCTCCCTGAGGTGGCGCTGGCTAGGACTCACACAACGTACATCTCCCTCTTTCATATTCCCCCACACAGTTTCTTCTACAAACATCCCTTTCCCGCGCTTTGATGCAATGCCACATCTGCTCAGGTTTGTTAGCTCGTTAGCAGGTGAAGAATGAGGATACAATTAAGGCTGAGTGAGGCGGGACCGGGGAGGACGTCGGTTGTGTTTCTGCAGAAGAAGAGAATAAAAGTGTGATGCTCTAGAAAGAGTTTAGCTCGCAGGGTCAATCAATTAGATTTGATTCATAAAGCCCAAAATCACAAATTACACATTAGTTTAAGGCTAGGTTAGCTACGTTAGCTAGCTAGCTAGTTTACAGCAGATATGCAGTAACGTCAGAATGAGTCATGTGATCAAGTTGTTAAAATAAGACCATAAAACATGTAATGGTAAGTTTACAACAACAGAGATAATTGTCCATCACCAAGCTGTGTGCGTCACTCTTTAGTGTCCCCTGGTCTCCCAGCTGTGTGCGTCACTTTTTAGTGTCCCCTCGTCTCCCAGCGTCACTTTTTAGTGTCCCCTGGTTTCCCAGCTGTGTGCGTCACTTTTTAGTGTCCCCTGGTCTCCCAGCTGTGTGCGTCACTCTTTAGTGTCCCCTGGTCTCCCAGCTGTGTGCGTCACTCTTTAGTGTCCCCTGGTCTCCCAGCTGTGTGCGTCACTCTTTAGGGTCCCCTGGTCTCCCAACTGTGTGCGTCACTCTTTAGTGTCACCTGGTCTCCCAGCTGTGTGCGTCACTCTTTAGTGTCCCCTGGTCTCCCAGCTGTGTGCGTCACTCTTTAGTGTCCCCTGGTCTCCCAGCTGTGTGCGTCACTTTTTAGTATCCCCTCGTCTCCCAGCGTCACTTTTTAGTGTCCCCTGGTTTCCCAGCTGTGTGCGTCACTTTTTAGTGTCCCCTGGTCTCCCAGCTGTGTGCGTCACTCTTTAATGTCCCCTGGTCTCCCAGCTGTGTGCGTCACTCTTTAGTGTCCCCTGGTCTCCCAGCTGTGTGCGTCACTCTTTAGTGTCCCCTGGTCTCCCAGCTGTGTGCGTCACTCTTTAGTGTCCCCTGGTCTCCCAGCTGTGTGCGTCACTTTTTAGTGTCCCCTGGTCTCCCAGCTGTGTGCGTCACTTTTTAGTGTCGCCTGGTCTACCAGCTGTGTGCGTCACTCTTTAGTGTCCCCTGGTCTGCGTTGTGTTTTGTATTAGCATCGTTTCTGAAGCTGCGGCGCGTTTCTGAAAGTGTTTTGGGCCGTTGTAAAGCGTTTGCACGTCAGTATACATTTGGTTTTACTATTTTAGTAACGTACCACTATACTAGTATCAAAAGGAAGCCATCATTAATGTTTTGGGTTGATTGATCAGTCTGTAATCTGCTACAACAAACGGATATTGCTAACTAGATAGCTAACAACCGCAATCGTCACCTCCTGTGACATTTCAACATTTTGGGTAATTTGCTTTTTTTCCAAGATTGACTTTAGCCTCGCTTGGAAAAAAAAACATGTTGATTTAACCCCTTATTTTGTGACTGTAACATACACATTTTCTAGCTCATTAATTGGTCTATTTTTTACTTCCATGCATTAGATTAAAATCTTCTCACCACATAAGCGAGAAAAAAAGCACCAAGGCGAATATCCCACATCACTTTACAACCGCTCTGAAACGTATCGCACACATCATGTGTTTTTTGGCCTTGGATCTGAATTATTTTATCCTCTTTTCCACTTTGTCTGCAGTTATAAAGGCACGTTCGCGCTCTCGTTGATAACATCTGATCTGGGGTTGTGTTACACTCTGGTCTCGGTCACTCCTGGACATCAAATGGTTTCTGGAGCTTTTTAAGTGTTAATTACACTTTGGAGGCTTTACTGTAGCTGCAGGCCGGCCATATGGATTGGACATATGCTGCATATATATATATAGAAAAACACGTATATATAATTGATACCATGCTCCATAAAAACGGATGGAGAGGGTGGAAAAGGGGCCAGTGCTGCGGGGAGCTACATCAAACAAACGGTAGAAAAATAAGAGATTTATTCATCAACACACTGACGAAGTTATCCTTTAACCTTGATGTTCGGGTCACTTTAATATCATATTCAGGTGTTTATCAGTATGTAGTGTCTCTACTTTAAAGAGTCCTCTCCTGCTGATGTTCAGGTGTATATCAGTATGTAGTGTCTCTACTTTAAAGAGTCCTCTCCTGCTGATGTTCAGGTGTATATCAGTATGTAGTGTCTCTACTTTAAAGAGTCCTCTCCTGCTGATGTTCAGGTGTATATCAGTATGTAGTGTCTCTACTTTAAAGAGTCCTCTCCTGCTGATGTTCAGGTGTATATCAGTATGTAGTGTCTCTACTTTAAAGAGTCCTCTCCTGCTGATGTTCAGGTGTATATCAGTATGTAGTGTCTCTCCTTTAAAGAGTCCTCTCCTGCTGATGTTCAGGTGTATATCAGTATTTAGTGTCTCTACTTTAAAGAGTCCTCTCCTGCTGATGTTCAGGTGTATATCAGTATGTAGTGTCTCTACTTTAAAGAGTCCTCTCCTGCTGATGTTCAGGTGTATATCAGTATGTAGTGTCTCTACTTTAAAGAGTCCTCTCCTGCTGATGTTCAGGTGTATATCAGTATGTAGTGTCTCTACTTTAAAGAGTCCTCTCCTGCTGATGTTCAGGTGTATATCAGTATGTAGTGTCTCTACTTTAAAGAGTCCTCTCCTGCTGATGTTCAGGTGTATATCAGTATGTGGTGTCTCTACTTTAAAGAGTCCTCTCCTGCTGATGTTCAGGTGTATATCAGTATGTGGTGTCTCTACTTTAAAGAGTCCTCTCCTGCTGATGTTCAGGTGTATATCAGTATGTAGTGTCTTTACTTTAAAGAGTCCTCTCCTGCTGATGTTCAGGTGTATATCAGTATGTAGTGTCTCTACTTTAAAGAGTCCTCTCCTGCTGATGTTCAGGTGTATATCAGTATATAGTGTCTCTACTTTAAAGAGTATGAATGGGAGAGAAACTCAGAGGGATTTTAGCGTTTGTAGACCATTCACATGCACTAAAACCTGTATAACCCTCGTCATGGCGTCCTTCTCTGGACCTGTCATCGTTAATCTGTGTTGGGATGCGGGAGGAAAACCATTGAAACCGTTTGTCCCACTAAACGCTGCCCCTGTCAGACTCTCTGATCTCCGTGAAACTACAGGATATATGTTCCTCCCTTTATAATCACAGAGCGGCTCAGAGAAGGACGAGCAATTTGCCTCTTTCTCTGAAGGTCATTCAAAGTGATTTTAAACCGGAGTTCAAACTGAAACAATAATAAGTAAAGAGCTTTTTGAACATTAAAGCACGGAGACATGTCACAGTAGGGGCAGAACAAACTAATATGAACCTGGAAATGAAGCAGAATGTCCTCTTTAAGCAAAATATCTTAATACTTCCACCTCTGTTAACTTCTGTGTTGTTTTTCCTGCAACTCTTCAGCTTGTGTCCTTGTTCGACCATTTCAGAAGCGTTTAAACATCATCCTGAATACAACCTCATATTTTAGTTAAAAAGGTCAAAATATTTGAATTATTTTTAATATAATTAAAATCTGATAACCTATGTATGGAATATCATGGTATTATAGGTACATGTCAATAGTATAGTATAAAGTATAATATGAGGTGATTCTGTGTCTCTGATCTTGTCTATAAGATATATAAATTCTCTCGAGAACACGACGCCTGTAAACAAGATGTCTCCTGACGTAAACAACAACGTGACGTCGGAGCGCCGTAAAAACAAAGCTGTCTCTGCCGTCTGACTAGTGTTATAGTCGAGACCAACTTCTCCGAGACCAAGACATTGCCGAGACCGGAGAGTAGCAAGACCAAGACAAGACCAAGACCAAGACCAAGACCAAGGCCAAGACCAAGACAAGACCAAGACAAGACCAAGACCAAGACAAGACCAAGACAAGACCAAGACAAGACTAATACCAAGACAAGACCAAGACCAAGACAAGACTAATACCAAGACAAGACCAAGACCAAGACAAGACCAAGACAAGACCAAGACAAGACCAAGACAAAGACATTGCCGAAACCGGAGAGTAGCAAGACCAAGACAAGACCAAGACCAAGACAAGGCCAAGACCAAGACAAGACCAAGACAAGACCAAGATAAGACTAATACCAAGACAAGACCAAGACCAAGACAAGACCAAGACAAGACCAAGACAAGACAAGACCAAGACAAAGACATTGCCGAGACCGGAGAGTAGCAAAACCAAGACAAGACAAGACCAAGACAAGACCAAGGCCAAGACAAGACCAAGACAAGACCAAGACCAAGACAAGACCAAGACAAGACTAGACCAATACCAAGACAAGACTAATACCAAGACAAGACCAAGACAAGACCGAGACAAGACCAAGACAAGACCAAGACCAAGACAAGACCAAGACAAGACCAAGACAAGACCAAGACAAGACCAAGACATTGCCTAGACCGGAGAGTAGCAAGACCAAGACCAAGACAAGACCAAGACCAAGACCAAGACAAGACAAGACCAAGACAAGACCAAGACAAGACCAAGACCAGACCAAGACCAAGACCAAGACAAGACCAAGACAAGACCAAGACAAGACCAAGACCAAGACCAAGACAAGACCAAGACCAAGACCAAGACCAAGACCAAGACAAGACAAGACCAAGACAAGACCAAGACAAGACCAAGACAAGACCAAGACCAAGACCAAGACAAGACCAAGACCAAGACCAAGACAAGACCAAGACCAAGACAAAGACCAAGACCAAGACAAGACCAAGACAAGACCAAGGCAGGGTGAGACTGAATCAAGACCGGAACCAGACTACTGTGAATCCAACACTACATGATACACTTACAAAACCATGTGTAAGACACCAGAGTCAATTTGATCTGAATGATCCACATCATCATAAAAAGATACACATACGTAGGATATCAATTAAACTTCATCATATTTATTCAAAAAGTTTTCCTTTTCATATAAAAACAGTAACATATTACGAACACAATATAAACCATCATAATACATTTTACAGTATATAGGTCTAAGCAACAAACAAAAAACAAACCAACCAGGAACCACTTTTGTAGACAAACACACACAGGATGAAGGAAAACCCTTTAACACGCACGCACGCACGCACGCACACACACACGCGCACACACACACACACACACACACACACACGCCTATTTGTGTAGCTTGTGTAGCCAAATGTAATGATTGATGAATTTCGTGACATCCTTACTGCAAGACCGTTTGAGTGTGTGTGAACGGGGAGAGTTGGGGGGGCAGCAGCCGGTATAGACCAGTGCCATGTTTACGAACATTGCGGCGCATGAGAGCAAAGAGTCACGTGAAGTCACGTTATTGGTTGAATTTTTTAAACAGGGCGTGTTACATCCAATCACATCCCCAGCAACAGCCGTGGTCTCGACCATGGATGTATAATAAGAACGGTCTCGACCGGTCTTGACATAAAATCTCGAGACCTATAGGACCGAGACAAGACTACGTCTGACGCTCTGTTTGATACTCATATTTGTGGAGTAATTATACCACTTTTCAAAATATTGTTCTGAGAGTAAGAGGGCGCACGCAAAACCCTGCAGTGTATATACACTGAACAAAAATATAAACGCAACACTTTTGTTTTTGCTCCCATTTTTCATGAGATGAACTCAAAGATCTAAAACATTTTCTATTTACACAAAATAACCATTTCTCTCAAATATTGTTCACAAATCTGAAAGAATGTGTGATAGTGAGCACTTCTCCTTTGCCGAGATAATCCATCTCACCTCACAGGTGTGGCATATCAAGATGCTGATTAGACAGCATGATTATTGCACAGGTGTGCCTTAGGCTGGCCACAATAAAAGGCCACTCTGAAACGTGCAGTTTTGCTTTATTGGGGGGGTCTGGGGGGGTCCGAAAACCAGGCAGTATCTGGTGTGAGGGGTAGGGGTAGGGTTAGGGGTAGGGGTAGGGGTTAGGGTTAGGGGTAGGGGTTAGGGTTAGGGGTAGGGTTAGGGTTAGGGGTAGGGGTAGGGTTATGTTGTGAATCGAGTGGCCTGTGTTCGTTGTCCATTACATACGCCTGCCCATACCATAACCCCACCACCACCATGGGCCACTCGATTCACAACATTACCCCTACCCCTAACCCTAACCCTACCCCTACCCCTCACACCAGATACTGACTGGTTTTCGGACCCCCCCAGACCCCCCCAATAAAGCAAAACTGCACGTTTCAGAGTGGCCTTTTATTGTGGCCAGCCTAAGGCACACCTGTGCAATAATCATGCTGTCTAATCAGCATCTTGATATGCCACACCTGTGAGGTGGGATGGATTATCTCGGCAAAGGAGAAGTGCTCACTATCACACATTCTTTCAGATTTGTGAACAATATTTGAGAGAAATGGTTATTTTGTGTAAATAGAAAATGTTTTAGGTCTTTGAGTTCATCTCATGAAAAATGGGAGCAAAAAAAAAAGTGTTGCGTTTATATTTTTGTTCAGTGTAAGTTCTTCTTCTACCACTGCCTTTAACCGCTTCACGTGGCCTTCGCTAAACTTCCCACGAGATGGAGAAACAAAAGCAAAGAAGTTAATCAGCGCAGAGATGGACCGAGCTCACACACACGTCCTGAGTTACAGTGAGAGGGAAAGATAACCTCTCATTCTGCAGGGTATGAATAGCTTCTCTCTGCCGCCGCGGTCTGGGACTTATTATAGCGCCGTGTGTTTATGCACGTGTGTGTTTCACCCCCGTGTCACCCGTTACTGTGCATATGTAAATGCTTAAAGGTCTGTTTAAATTCCCTAAAAGATTGTTTACCTCACATGCCAGTTTTAATAGTGTAACTTTACATTTTGTTTCTGGCTGCGAGCGCTGTTTGTTCCTGCTCTGTGTTCGCTGACGGTGAGAGGCGGGAAACGTCTGGAACATAGGATTATTTCTTCCTCTCTGCAGAAACTCAACTTAAAGCTGCTAATCCTGAACTTTAACTCACAGAAATAGAGTTATATATTAATACCCCAACCGTTTTAAACCCCTCGCATAACAGGTTTAGTTAAAATCCAAAACAGACATTGGCGAAAACCAATTTGTACAATTTTGGACCAAAATATTGCATCGACTCGATCCTAAAGTAGAGTTTTGAGATACTTCATGCCATTTCAGAGGGAAATATCGTACTTTCTACTCCACTTTTTGGCACATGTGTATTTACTTTTATTATGAATACCATGATGTGTTCGTATACTTATATACTCAGTAGTACACAAAGTACACACATGGCGTCAAACAGACAAATTACAACATTAAAAAGAACAATATTTTGTAATAATTATTATTTTGGTCTCCCCACTCTTTAGTGTCCCCTGGTCTCCCAGCTGTGTGCGTCACTCTTTAGTGTCCCCTGGTCTCCCAGCTGTGTGCGTCACTCTTTAGTGTCCCCTGGTCTCCCAGCTGTGTGCGTCACTCTTTAGTGTCCCCTGGTCTCCCAGCTGTGTACGTCACTCTTTAGTGTCCCCTGGTCTCCCAGCTGTGTGCGTCACTCTTTAGTGTCCCCTGGTCTCCCAGCTGTGTGCGTCACTCTTTAGTGTCCCCTGGTCTCCCAGCTGTGTGCGTCACTCTTTAGTGTCCCCTGGTCTCCCAGCTGTGTGCGTCACTCTTTAGTGCCCCCTGGTCTCCCAGCTGTGTGCGTCACTCTTTAGTGTCCCCTGGTCTCCCAGCTGTGTGCGTCACTCTTTAGTGTCCCCCTGGTCTGTGTGTGTGTGTGTGTGTGTGTGTGTGTGTGTGTGTGTGTGTGTGTGTGTGTGTGTGTGTGTGTGTGTGTGTGTGTGTGTGTGTGTGTGTGTGTGTGTGTGTGTGTGTGTGTGTGTGTGTGTGTGTGTGTGTGTGTGTGTGTGTGTGTGTGTGTGTGTGTGTGTGTGTGTGTGTGTGTGTGTGTGTGTGTGTGTGTGTGTGTGTGTGTGTGTGTGTGTGTGTGTGTGTGTGTGTGTGTGTGTGTGTGTGTGTGTGTGTGTGTGTGTGAATGATTTGTGCTGAGTCAGTGCGCGTTGACAGAAAAGTGACCATGCAGGTGAAACAGCAGGGACAGGAAATGCCTTTGTGTGGGAGCTAAACACTCCCCCATTCAAGAGGTGTGTGTTTGTGTGTGTGTAGAATGTAAGGATGAAAGTAGATCACTGCAGCGATCAATCATGAGTTGCAAACTTTCATTTAATTGCCAAGTATTTTGACAGTTAATTAATTGGTTTGAGTCGTTTTGAAGGAGAAAATTCCCTGATGTGGTTTTAGTTTTAGTTTTAGTTGAATATCTTGAGGGAAAGAAAACACATCTCAGGTCGTCATCTTGGGCGCTGGGAGACACTGATGGACATTCATCCCAATTTCTGACATTTAAAGACCAAAATAATCAATTCATCCAGAAAAGAATTAACTATTCTAGCTTCTTAAATCAGATTTATTTCCCCTATTTCTTCACTCTTTTATGAAAGCAATCTGAATATCAAGACATTTAAAGACACCATCCTCGGCTTTGATATTCAACTCGTCAGTTTGATCATTTTGAAGGAGGAAAAACGTCTAAATTCTCTCATTCCAGCTTCTTAAATGTACATTTTTCTTGTTTCTTACATCTTTTTCGACAGTATACTGAATATAAAAACATTTTAGTGGTGCAAAAATATTTAAAACTAATCTATTAATCGTGCAAATAATCAACATTTAACTCCACAATGATAATAAACATCATGTCAACCATAGATTAAGGTTTTGAAGTAGTTTGCCGGTGGTGGGACTTCAGAATTATTCATATATCTGTCATTATAAGCAGAATAAAGCTGATTCTCACCTACAAAACCTGCATTAACAGCTGATCCGACAGCTTTCTGTGTGTTTCTGAATGTCCTGAACATTAAGACAGTGTTAAATAATCTAAATAATATTGTCTGTGTTGTATTCCAGGCATCTGAAGCCTTCCTGTGTAACGAAGAACCCTCCAGAGGTCCGGGGATGCCTGAATGCTTTGTAGTGTCAGACTCATACCGGGTATGCATTTATTATTATTTTTCTACACATGTTATTCCCATTATTTCTTTGTATTATCAATATTATTATTTTTCATGTTTTTTCTGTTGTGTTAAATGTGTTATTGGAGTCATTCCTCATTACTGTGAGTGACGGGCTGTTTTCATGCGCGCGGTAATTGCACCACAATCATAATGTCATTCACAGCTCCCACTACTCAGCTGCAAACCATTACAATCATTATTTCCACACGCACGTTCAAGAAAAAAAACCTGAGGGCTTTAAGATTCACGAAGCCCCCCCCCCCCCCCCCCCCCCCGCCTCATGGGAGCAGAAATGATGACGATACTGTGCAGCACGCCTAGTTTATAAAACCCAAACTGGGAGTTAGAGGACGAGAGGGATTCATAAAGTCATAACAAATGGTGATTAAAAACTAAGAAGTTGTGAAAGTAAAGGATGAAACTTAAGTGCATTTACTTAAGTTTTGTACTTAAGTATTATTTTGACATTTACTTGAGTATTTACATGTTTTACATAAACTTCTACTGCCCTACATTTACTGTTTTTAACACTCATATTAACTTAACATCAATCACACTTTAAAAGCCAGTCTGAACAGATTTCTGAACATAAAGACACATTACATGCTCATGATGTTATGATGAACGACTAAGCAGGGTGAGTTGCCCTAATGTGGGACAGTCTGGGACACTCCCTAATGGGGGACAGTCTGGGACACTCCCTAATGGGGGACAGTCTGGAACACTTCATAATGTGGGACAGTCTGGGACACTCCCTAATGGGGGACAGTCTGGGACACTCCGTAATGTGGGACAGTCTGGGACACTCCCTAATGGGGGACAGTCTGGGACACTCCCTAATGGGGGACAGTCTGGGACACTCCGTAATGTGGGACAGTCTGGGACACTCCCTAATGGGGGACAGTCTAGGACACTCCCTAATGTGGGACAGTCTGGGACACTCCCTAATGGGGGACAGTCTGGGACACTCCCTAATGGGACAGTCTGGGACACTCCCTAGTGGGACAGTCTGGGACACACAGTCTGGGACAGTCCCTAATGTGGGACAGTCTGGGACACACAGTCTGGGACAGTCCCTAATGTGGGACAGTCTGGGACACACAGTCTGGGACAGTCCCTAATGTGGGACAGTCTGGGACAGTCCCTAATGTGGGACAGTCTGGGACACTCCCTAATGGGGGACAGTCTGGGACACTCCCTAATGTGGGACAGTCTGGGACACTCCGTAATGTGGGACAGTCTGGGACACTCCGTAATGTGGGACAGTCTGGGACACTCCCTAATGGGGGACAGTCTGGGACACTCCCTAATGTGGGACAGTCTGGGACACTCCCTAATGGGGGACAGTCTGGGACACTCCCTAATGGGACAGTCTGGGACACTCCCTAGTGGGACAGTCTGGGACACACAGTCTGGGACAGTCCCTAATGTGGGACAGTCTGGGACACACAGTCTGGGACAGTCCCTAATGTGGGACAGTCTGGGACACACAGTCTGGGACAGTCCCTAATGTGGGACAGTCTGGGACACTCCCTAATGGGGGACAGTCTGGGACACTCCCTAATGGGGGACAGTCTGGGACACTCCCTAATGGGACAGTCTGGGACACTCCCTAGTGGGACAGTCTGGGACACACAGTCTGGGACAGTCCCTAATGTGGGACAGTCTGGGACAGTCCCTAATGTGGGACAGTCTGGGACACTCCCTAATGGGGGACAGTCTGGGACACTCCCTAATGGGGGACAGTCTGGGACAGTCCCTAATGTGGGACAGTCTGGGACACACAGTCTGGGACAGTCCCTAATGTGGGACAGTCTGGGACACTCCCTAATGTGGGACAGTCTGGGACACTCCCTAATGGGGGACAGTCTGGGATAGTCCCTAATGTGGGACAGTCTGGGACACACAGTCTGGGACAGTCCCTAATGTGGGACAGTCTGGGACAGTCCCTAATGTGGGACAGTCTGGGACACTCCCTAATGGGGGACAGTCTGGGACACTCCCTAATGGGGGACAGTCTGGGACAGTCCCTAATGTGGGACAGTCTGGGACACTCCCTAATGGGGGACAGTCTGGGACACTCCCTAATGTGGGACAGTCTGGGACACTCCCTAATGTGGGACAGTCTGGGACACTCCCTAATGTGGGACAGTCTGGGACACTCCCTAATGGGACAGTCTGGGACACTCCCTAATGGGACAGTCTGGGACACTCCCTAATGTGGGACAGTCTGGGACACTCCCTAATGTGGGACAGTCTGGAACACTTCCTAATGTGGGACAGTCTGGGACACTCCCTAATGTGAGACAGTCTGGGACACTCCCTAATGGGGGACAGTCTGGGACACTCCCTAATGGGGGACAGTCTGGGACACACAGTCTGGGACACTCCCTAATGGGGGACAGTCTGGGACACTCCCTAATGGGGGACAGTCTGGGACACTCCCTAATGGGGGACAGTCTGGGACACTCCCTAATGTGGGACAGTCTGGGACACACAGTCTGGGACACTCCCTAATGGGGGACAGTCTGGGACACACAGTCTGGGACACTCCCTAATGTGGGACAGTCTGGGACACTCCCTAATGGGGGACAGTCTGGGACACTCCCTAATGTGGGACAGTCTGGGACACTCCCTAATGGGGGACAGTCTGGGACACTCCCTAATGTGGGACAGTCTGGGACACTCCCTAATGGGGGACAGTCTGGGACACACAGTCTGGGACACTCCCTAATGTGGGACAGTCTGGGACACTCCCTAATGGGGGACAGTCTGGGACAGTCCCTAATGTGGGACAGTCTGGGACACTCCCTAATGGGCGACAGTCTGGGACACTCCCTAATGTGGGACAGTCTGGGACACTCCCTAATGTGGGACAGTCTGGGACACTCCCTAATGGGTGACAGTCTGGGACACACAGTCTGGGACACTCCCTAATGTGGGACAGTCTGGGACAGTCCCTAATGGGGGACAGTCTGGGACAGTCCCTAATGGGGGACAGTCTGGGACACTCCCTAATGTGGGACAGTCTGGGACAGTCCCTAATGTGGGACAGTCTGGGACACTTCCTAAAGTGGGACAGTCTGGGACACTCCCTAATGGGACAGTCTGGGACACTCCCTAATGTGGGACAGTCTGGGACACTCCCTAATGGGACAGTCTGGGACACTCCCTAATGTGGGACAGTCTGGGACACTCCCTAATGTGGGACAGTCTTGGACACTCCCTAATGTGAGACAGTCTTGGACAATCCCTAAAGTGGGACAGTCTGGGACAATCCCTAAAGTGGGACAGCCTGGGACACTCCCTAATGTGGGACAGTCTGGGACACTCTCTAATGTGGGACAGTCTGGGACACTCCCTAATGTGGGACAGTCTGGGACACTCCCTAATGGGACAGTCTGGGACAATCCCTAATGTGGGACAGTCTGGGACACTCCCTAATGTGGGACAGTCTGGGACACTCCCTAATGTGGGACAGTCTGGGACACACAGTCTGGGACACTCCCTAATGTGGGACAGTCTGGGACACTCCCTAATGTGGGACAGTCTGGGACACTCCCTAATGTGGGACAGTCTGGGACACTCCCTAATGTGAGACAGTCTTGGACAATCCCTAAAGTGGGACAGTCTGGGACAATCCCTAATGTGGGACAGTCTGGAACACTCCCTAATGTGGGACAGTCTGGGACACTCCCTAATGTGAGACAGTCTTGGACAATCCCTAAAGTGGGACAGTCTGGGACAATCCCTAATGTGGGACAGTCTGGGACAATCCCTAATGTGGGACAGTCTGGGACACTCCCTAATGTGAGACAGTCTGGGACAATCCCTAAAGTGGGACAGTCTGGGACAATCCCTAATGTGGGACAGTCTGGGACACTCCCTAATGTGGGACAGTCTGGGACACTCCCTAATGTGGGACAGTCTGGGACACTCCCTAATGTGAGACAGTCTTAGACAATCCCTAAAGTGGGACAGTCTGGGACAATCCCTAATGTGGGACAGTCTGGGACACTCCCTAATGGGACAGTCTGGGACACTCCCTAACGTGGGACACCTAAGCTCCAGACGGTGTTGGTCTTCCTCAAACAAATGAGTGAATGAAACTATGGGTTAACACAAGCTGTGATGTCATTTAATCAAAATCACATGACTTCTCAAATGTCCAATCACAGATGAGGGTGGTGGAGCAACCTTCAAACAAGTGTCCCACATTCGGGCAACTCACCCTACTTTAGTGTTAATAAAGCCTTCTACCAATACGTGCAATCAACCATGAAGAAACAAAGTACTGCTAATCATATACAGTATTCTAAACAGTCAGAATGATAATCCATGTATTTGTATGTGATAAAAACCTAATAATAATCTTAACAGAGTATTTTGAAGTCATAGTATTCCTACTTTTCCCTCCGTAAAGGATCTGAGTTTAACTTTTGATACTTGAAGTACATTTTCTCGACAGTACTCCTTCTGTATTTCCACTTAAGTAACATTTTCTAATTGGGAATGTACTTGTAAGGGAGTATTTTAAAGTCATAGTATTCCTACTTTTACTTTGTCTCCGAGTACTTCTACATAGTATCTATCTCTTCTTCCAGCATCGTGTGTGGGTGACTGAAACACTGATTTCTAGGTTGGAGCCAGTTCTGTTTTTGTTCGACTCTCTTTGTTTCCCAGAGTTGAGACTCTCGCCAAGTCTCACACAGAATCTGGGTTGCCTCGGAGGATCGAGTGTCTCGGGGTGCAGAAATGAACCATTATGGCTGTAATTGAGGAGAGCGTCTGGTAGAGAGGGGGGAGGAGCGTCCCGCTGGAGATGGATTGGTTTCCAGGGGCAGCGAGTTCACGAACATCCACGACAATATCTAGACCTCCACCTTCGGTCCTGGAGCTCCTTCAGCTTCGTATATAAACGGCACCACGACTACTTCCTTTCTCTATTTGATCCCTTTTATCCCTTTCAGGAAAAAGGGTTTTAAAACTGATCGTAGATGGGAATAGAGCGGTGCAGGAATGAGTCCTCCAAAGGACAAAAGGAGTTAGCATTTTAGCACTTCCTGATCCTTCGTCTGGAGGTTTTTCTGAATGTGTTATTAGTTGTTATCCTAAAATAAGGTCTGTGGTTAACTCAAGCGGAAGAGATTTTAACGTTTTGTTCTACGACATAAAATACGTACGTAAAAGAAATTAGAAACGGAGGTTGCTAACAAGTGAGACGACTAAACGTCATCACGCCCAACATTAGCCTCCTTTAGCTTAGCGGTGGTGACGTGAAGTCATGTGACCGTGCTGTAGTTCCTTTATAGTCCAACATTAGCCACCTTTAGCTTAGCGGACGTGAAGTCATGTGACCGTGCTGTAGTTCCTTTATAGTCCAACATTAGCCACCTTTAGCTTAGCGGACGTGAAGTCATGTGACCATGCTGTAGTTCCTTTATAGCCCAACATTAGCCACCTTTAGCTTAGCGGTGGTGACGTGAAGTCATGTGACCGTGCTGTAGTTCCTTTATAGCCCAACATTAGCCACCTTTAGCTTAGCGGACGTGAAGTCATGTGACCGTGCTAGAGTTCCTTTATAGCCCAACATTAGCCACCTTTAGCTTAGCGGTGGTGACGTGAAGTCATGTGACCGTGCTGTAGTTCTTTTATAGCCCAACATTAGCCACCTTTAGCTTAGCGGTGGTGAGGTGAAGTCATGTGACCGTGCTGTAGTTCCTTTATAGTCCAACATTAGCCACCTTTAGCTTAGCGGACGTGAAGTCATGTGACCGTGCTGTAGTTCTTTTATAGCCCAACATTAGCCTCCTTTAGCTTAGCTGTGGTGAGGTGAAGTCATGTGACCGTGCTGTAGTTCCTTTATAGCCCAACATTAGCCACCTTTAGCTTAGCGGACGTGAAGTCATGTGACCGTGCTGTAGTTCCTTTATAGCCCAACATTAGCCACCTTTAGCTTATTGGTGGTGACGTGAAGTCATGTGACCGTGCTGTAGTTCTTTTATAGCCCAACATTAGCCTCCTTTAGCTTAGCTGTGGTGAGGTGAAGTCATGTGACCGTGCTGTAGTTCCTTTATAGCCCAACATTAGCCACCTTTAGCTTAGCGGACGTGAAGTCATGTGACCGTGCTGTAGTTCTTTTATAGCCCAACATTAGCCACCTTTAGCTTATTGGTGGTGACGTGAAGTCATGTGACCGTGCTGTAGTTCCTTTATAGTCCAACATTAGCCACCTTTAGCTTAGCGGACGTGAAGTCATGTGACCGTGCTGTAGTTCCTTTATAGCCCAACATTAGCCACCTTTGGCTTAGCGGACGTGAAGTCATGTGACCGTGCTGTAGTTCCTTTATAGCCCAACATTAGCCACCTTTAGCTTAGCGGTGGTGACGTGAAGTCATGTGACCGTGCTGTAGTTCCTTTATAGCCCAACATTAGCCACCTTTAGCTTAGCGGACGTGAAGTCATGTGACCGTGCTGTAGTTCTTTTATAGCCCAACATTAGCCACCTTTAGCTTAGCGGTGGTGACGTGAAGTCATGTGACCGTGCTGTAGTTCCTTTATAGCCCAACATTAGCCACCTTTAGCTTAGCGGTGGTGACGTGAAGTCATGTGACCGTGCTGTAGTTCCTTTATAGCCCAACATTATCCACCTTTAGCTTATTGGTGGTGACGTGAAGTCATGTGACCGTGCTGTAGTTCCATTATAGCCCAACATTAGCCGCCTTTAGCTTAGCGGTGGTGAGGTGAAGTCAGCTTCCTTTAGCTTAGCGGTGGTGAGGTGAAGTCATGTGACCGTGCTCTAGTTCCTTTATAGCCCAACATTAGCCACCTTTAGCTTAGCGGACGTGAAGTCATGTAAAAAGCGTGATGATACCGTATAATACAAATATTTAACTCAATTAGAGAGATAGCTATTCTGCTTACTTTTACATTTTGCTAATAATACTTATGTACTTCTACTTAAGTGGCATATTCGATGCAGTACTTTTACCCGTATCGGAGTATTTTAAGGCCATAGTAGTTCTACTTTTACTTCAGTAAAGCATCTTCCACTACTGGTTCACATTCAGTTCCAATGCCATCCTTCAACATCTTGATTTGCAGACCTGAATCTTTCTTCAACTCAGTAATAAATGACACATCAACGTCTCTGATCGTTTGTTAGTGTTTTTAATGCCACTGTACCGGCTCCAGTGGTAAATATGTATATTCTGAGCGTGTGAAAAAGACCCACCAACCGAAGCATATGGCTCCACCATGTGTTACTTAATGAGAGATTTACTCACACAGACCGCTGAATGTGGGCTCGTTTAAGGAGGCAGAGCAGTGTTTGTGTGTGTTGAATGCAACTCGACTGCATAATAGAGGGGGGTTTGATCCCTGTGTAACCGCTCGCTGTAACCTTTTATATTCGTGGTGATGACTTCTGCAAAAAGAGAGCTGAGGACAGAAAATAATGTTGTTCAACTTTTGTCCTCGTTTGACTGTTTCAAGGCATAAAGTGTAAATCCTACGTTATTAACTTTATTCCAACTTCTAACCGCTCTTCTTTTTGGCATTTATGGTCAATAGACCCTTTTTTATAGTAAATTAAATAGGCCTGTTAATGCTTTTTGGGGTTTTCCCGTTAGTGTGTTATTTAGGTTTCTGTGCATGTAAATGGTCTGCAAAGGCTAAAATCCCTGTGTTGGGCTATAAAGGAACTACAGCACGGTCACATGACTTCACGTCACCACCGCTAAGCTAAAGGCGGCTAATGTTGGGCTATAAAGGAACTACAGCACGGTCACATGACTTCACGTCACCACCGCTAAGCTAAAGGCGGCTCATGTTGGGCTATAAAGGAACTACAGCACGGTCACATGACTTCACGTCACCACCGCTAAGCTAAAGGCGGCTCATGTTGGGCTATAAAGGAACTACAGCACGGTCACATGACTTCACTTCACCACCGCTAAGCTAAAGGTGGCTAATGTTGGGCTATAAAGGAACTACAGCACGGTCACATGACTTCACGTCACCACCGCTAAGCTAAAGGTGGCTAATGTTGGGCTATAAAGGAACTACAGCACGGTCACATGACTTCACGTCACCACCGCTAAGCTAAAGGTGGCTAAAGTTGGGCTATAAAGGAACTACAGCACGGTCACATGACTTCACGTCACCACCGCTAAGCTAAAGGTGGCTAAAGTTGGGCTTGATGGCGTTTAGTCGTCTCATTTAGCAACCTCCGTTTTTAAATTCATCTGTGGGATATTTACTGACTGACGAATTTAATGTCGTAGGACCACAGATCTCCTTTCAAGCTTACAACCAAAAACCCATTCTGAAAACCATTGACTGAAATGTTAACTCATTCCTGGGTTTTAGGACTCATTCCTGCACCGCTCTATATGGAAGTCAACACACATTCCTAAAAAAAAAGAAACTAAAAAGGTGTTTCTTGTGTTTCATCGTGTATCCACATTGAATGCTGGTTCCCCCCCCCCCCCAGGTTACAGTTTCATGTTGTGCATAGTACTCTCCTGACCGCACGCCCCCCCCCCCCCTGGGCCGTGTGCAGTAATTGGCCACACAGCGCCCAGATCTCTTTGTTTCTGCAGAGTCTTGCGGTAGACATGCACAAGCTGCAGGCCTCGTAAATCTGTGGCACTCGGATGTCAGGAATCTCCTCCACAATGACTTCACTCCCGCCCAAATCCCCGCCGTACTCCCAAACAGAGCCAATAACTTTATTTCATGATTTTTATGTGCTATGTGTATCGCTGTGTGACAGAGACGTTTCTGTTTCCTCACACAGAAAACCCCAATTTAGTATTTTGATGGTGCGCAGGCTGTGATTATGCGTCTGTTTGCTGCTTTTCTACTGTTTGGCTTGGACTCGCTTCACTGGCTCTGCTGCTTCAGTTGTGGGTTTCCACGCCGGGTCAAATCTGGTTCAGTAAATAAATAGTCTTAACTTTACGGCCTGTGATGAGATAATGCGCCGATTCAAACGCCTGCACGTGAATTTAAGTATATAATCCAGAGCAAACTCTAGCCTTTAATGCACGAGATTTAAGAGCTGAAATCCTCACATCCGGGATCAAACTGGATATTTTGATTTATGCATTACATAACCTCCACTGGATTATATACATTTAAACAAAGTCGAATCATGCACACATCGTGAAGAACAGAAGGTTTTGCAGATCTCACTTTTTATACATCCGCTTATATATATTTGTTTTTGCCTTGCAGCTGTTATACGTGTTATAACTGCAAAGATTAGAAACATCATCTTTCCTCTGATCACTGTTTCACTTCCATAACATGTACGGACAGGTCAGTAAACGCATCTTAACTCAGTAATACCATTTAGTAGCAGATTGGCAGTGGTGTAAAGTACATTTACTCAAGTACTGTACTTAAGTACAATTTAGAGGTATTGAGAATTTTAATTTTATGCTACTCTGTACTTCTACTCCACTACAGTTCAGAGGTACATGGTGTACTTGTACTCCACTACATGTATTTAATACCTTTAGTTACTTCACAGATGTGGATGAATGATGTGAAATATAATCAAGTGTTAAATCAGACTTTAGTTCCACCTGGAGTAAATCCACCAGCTACCCTGCAGTCTACAAAGTCATTCAAACTAGCTGAGTACTTCTACTTTTCATCAAGTACACGATCTGAGCACTTCTACTTTTACTCAAGTAGCCTACAAGACCTGAGTACTTCTACTTTTACTCATGTACAATACCTGAGTACTTCTACTTTTACTCAAGTACAATACCTGAGTACTTCGACCCCTTCTCTCTAAATATGAATTTGAAAGTCACATGCCTTCTGAATAAATGCGCGTAAAAATGAAATGCCGCCTTTTTGCAGAAGTCGTTGGAAAGAGGAGAGCGATATATTAAAAAAAAGTCCTTCCGAGCAGAGCCGAGGGGAGGGAGATAAAGTTTTTTCCCTGAAAGTTTCTGCAAGCTTTCACTTTCTAGGCGGGGTTTCAGCAGCATGGAGTGAGAAACGGAGAGCGATGCAGCAGCAGCAGCAGCTTCCATCCAATAATAAGCTCTCACATTTCCACAAATAACCATGTACTCCCCGTACTGCCTGACACAGGTAAACTCTTCTTTCCTTGTTGGGGGGCAGCTTGTATGGTGGGGGGGTTTATTCGCGTTTTGCTGCCTGTGTGTTTCTGCATGTTTCGCTGCTGCGTCTTTTCTCCAACTTCTCCTCCGAGCGTCTCTGCAACTTTTCCGGTGCGCACATGGGGTTTTTTTGGAGAGAAAATGGCGCTTCTCCCGAAATGTATTTCATATAAAAAAGGAGGAAGGGGGGGCGGTGTGGGAGGAAGAGGAGGGGGGAGACAGAATGTGCAGCGGAGGTTTTGGGAAAGTTCGGCCGGGCTGCAGGAGTGTTTTCCCGGGGAGAGGAGCCGCCTTCAGAGGCTTCATGTGGAGCTGAGAGACTGTGTGTGTGTGTGTGTGTGTGCGCGTGTTGGTGTGTGATTATGAACTCTGCATCTGCTGATTTTTATCGTTGTTGCAAGTTTTTGCACTTGAATGCAACACGTGTATTTTTATATTTCTGTCTTTTTATTCTTACATAATCAGCTACATGTAAACACACTGTACAAAATACCTCCGCTAATCTGCACCTCTTTTTGCAATTTATAATTTATAACAAAAAGTGCTTCCAGTTATTTCAAAAAATGACTTTGGAGAGTGTGTGTGTGTGTGTGTTGGAGGGTGTGTGTGTGTGTGTGATCATAAACTCTGCATCTGCTGTTTTTATCTGGAGCTTTGTTACACATTTTGGCACTTGAATGCAACACGTCTTTCAGGTTGATTTTATATTTCTTTATTTCTCGCTATTTATTCTCCTCTTACATCTTGCAGTGCTTCCTCTCACATGCACCTCATTTTGCAAGACATTTATATTAGAAAAGTGCCATTTACTTTGACAGAGATGGTTGCACCAGCATCGTATTTAACACATGTTCTTCTTTGTTGAAGTTATGGAGGAAATGTCTGCAATTTCCCCCACATTTTATATCAGTTTGAACTTTTGTAGCTGTATCTTTGTTGAATGTTTTTGCACTTGAATGCATCACGTCTTTCAGGTTGATTTGATGTGTTTAGATTTCTGTCTATTTATTCCTAGATTATCACCAGCTTCTTTTACATTTAAACCTACTTCACAAAATACTTATTTTGCGTAAAACTGCTTCCTCTATCGTTTTTTTAATCATAGCTCCAGAATTGTCCTCTTCGTTGCGGCTGTGGAGGAAAGTCTGCAAATTCCCCCAAATATTAAATCAGTAAGAGCTTGTTCTTAGTGTAACTCAGGGCGGTTATATTCGTGCATCTGTAATACATGTTTGAATATAAATCTTTGATCTGCTTTTAAAACCTATATTTGTATCATTATAATAACATTTAAACACCACAGTGTGAGAGAAGAACCTGCCAGGCCGCTTCCAGAACTTTCCCCTCAGCTTTTCTTTGTTTCAGAATAGAACGCCTAACAGCCTCTCGCACACTTTATGAAACCCTACTTTTAATAAGTACTACAGGTTTCCCATCATCCCTTCTGTTCCGCACACAAAGCCTGTTTTCCCGGAGCTTCCTGAACCCGGCGGATCTGTCCTCGTGTTTCCCTCGCTGGCTCTCAGGCCTCTGGTGACGAGTAACTCGCTCAGGTTTTATTAAAACACTTTTCCTCTGTGAGGATGTGAGGATGTTCTCGGCTCCTGTCTGCTTTCCATTTCAAAAACTTTAACAGCCAAAGAAATCATAGCGTGGTCCTCACGCTGACACCGGGGGATTTATTGTTCTCCCTTAATTCTTCACTTTATTGGAGAATCTATTAAAGGGCACTAAGTGTGTTGACTTTAGAGCCAGGGTTTAAGTTAAAGACAATAGAAGCACAGCAGCGCGGCCTGTACATGAGAATATGCGTTTCATGTCTTTGCGTTTCCAGACAAGCCTTTAGAAATGAGTGCAGGGGGGGGGGAGATTTAATATGTTCCTTTATTTCTTCACTTTATTGAAGAAATAATTACAGGGTGTTATGAGGGTTGGGTTAAGACCGAGAGTTGAACTTCTCAACAGCAGAAGACGGGAGCAGAGATGTGTGTTTTTCACTTTGTCTCTGCGTTCTCTGTCCTCGCATCTCCAACAAAGCCTTTAGAGACGACACAAGATGTATTTGATTCCCTTAATTCTTCACTTTATTGTAGAAACTATTGTAAGTGTTCCGACGTAAAACCCAAACGGCAGAAAATAGAATCACAGAAGTGCGGCGATGCCTCTCAACGTGTGTCTCGTCCTCCGTTTGTCTGAGTCTTGCATCCTTGTCATTCTGAAAAGAAGCCTTGTTTTAAATAAATTACTCACAAAATGTTTAGAGGATGCCAAGTGTGTTGACTTAAGACCTTGAGATTGACTTAAAACCAGCAGAAAATAGAAGCACAGATGTGAAATAAGAATGTGTTTATGATACTCGCTTTTTCACTGGGTTTTCCCCTCGTTGCATTCACAAATAGTCCTGTAGAAATGTGAAGGAGATTTATTATTCACTTTATTGAAGAAACTATTATAGGGTACTAACAAGGTTTAACTTGAAGACAGCAGAACATACAAGCACAGATGCATTAAAGGACAATATGTCTGTATGCGGTCACGTCTCCTCAGTTTTCTCTCCTTGCGTTTCCAAACAAGTCTTTGGAGATTTATTATACAACATTAATTCTTCACTTTATTGGAGAAACTATAATTAGATAGGAATACGGTTGACTTGAGACCTTGAGCTTAACCTGATGAAAATAGAAGCACAGATGTGTAGCGTTGCCTGTAAGTGAGAAAATGTGTTTTACGTCCTTCCAAACAAGCATGCAGAGAGGGGAACAACAAATTATTTGATTCCTTTATTCTTCACTTTATTGATAGGGCACTAAGTGTGCTGACTTAAAGCCTTAAATATGACTTAAAACCGGCTGATAATAGAAACACAGATGTCCAGTGTGGCTTATAAATGAGAGTGTGTGTGTGTGTGTGTGTGTGATGGTCACTTCTCCTCAGTTTTCTCTCCTTGCGTTTCCAAACAAGTCTTTGGAGATGAAGAATTAATGGTGTATAATAATCATGTTATTGGAGAAACTATAATTAGATAGGAATACGGTCGCCTTGAGACCTTGAGTTTAACTTAGAACCTGCTGAAAATAGAAGCACAGATGTGTAGCGTTGCCTGTAAGTGAGAATATGTGTGTTTCTCTGAGTTTGACGTCCTTTCATTTCCAAACATAGAGGGGGAGGAGACGCTATAACGGGCGCTAAGTGTGTTGACTTAAGGCCCACGATATGACTTTAAAACAGCGGGAAAGAGAAGCCCAGATGTGCCGCGCTGCCTGTAACAAGAATGTGTGTTTATGATACTCACTCCTCCCGCCTTTAGAGATGATGACTTTATCTGTAATTGATAAAAAATCCTTTCATAGCAGATAATCTCCGAACAAAAGGAGCTTTTATTTAACTACATAAAATGTCCCCTCAATTAAAACTAATTGACAACAGAAGCTCACGCAGCGTAATGCAGTACACATGTTGCACATGATGCTAACTCGCGGCGTGCCATCAGACTCTGTTTACCCTGTGTTTGTTTCTCTACCTTATGTGTTGTGCACAGAAGAAACAACTTCACACACACACACACACACACACACACACACACACACACACACACACACACACACACACACACACACACACACACACAGCAGTCCCTTGCAGACGGAGAGGCACATTTTGTTTATTCAATTGCTGTTAATAATTAAGAATTGGAGCTTGGACCTCGGATATGGCAGCAATAGTAAACATTTGAATGAATTATTAACTGTGATTTTTTAAAAAAGAAAAGAAGAAGGAGCGGCATGGCTGGAGAACGCTGCGTTTTGAGTGTGGGTGTGTGTGTGTGTGTGTTTCGTGCTGATCTAATTTAGAGATACAAAATCCCATCTATATTTAGGACTTTATAATGTAATATATCTTCTTAAAGTTGTGTCGAGATGTTTTGCTGCCCTGTCTCATAATTCATAATTTCCCATTCATTCTTATTTTTAAATGGAGCCAATTTCCTGCCATTAATTTCATTTTTTTTTGTCCGTATTTGTTGCTTTCCCAGCACAAATCTGCCACCTTTTAAAACATTTAATTATTTTATTGTATTTTTAGAATTGTCAGATGTGTCACCTGGTGATGTTGTTAACTGATTCCTTCCCTCTCCCCCTGTGCTGCTGGACCTGAACCTGCTCCTCGCCTTTTACCCTCTCAACTAAAGTATTACCCTACTCACCTTCTAAACAATGCCTTAGTGGTAAGTCCCATTTAGTCCCTCTTTATCAAGCATTAGGTGTCTGTGTTTCTGATGGGAGAGGATGAGGGCCACGTGGGAAAAGATGTTTGAGATCTGATCAAAAGTGATTTTTTTGAGAAAAGTCAACATTTCAACAACAAAAAAATCTGAATTGTGAGAAAAAGACAGAAATAAAAAAAGTGAAAATGTTAAGAATGAGTCAGAATTATAAGAAAAAGTTAACATTTTGGAAAAAAAGTCGTAATTCTTAAAAGAAAATCTGTACACTAAGAAATAGTCAAGTTGCAGAAAAAGTCTAAATTGTGAGAAAAGTTTGAATTTTGTGAAAAAGTCAAAATTCTGGAAAAAAGTCCAAAAGAAAAGTCAATATTTTGTGAAAAAGCAATTTTCTTTTTTTCAAAGTCAACATTTTGTGAAAAAAATCTAAATTGTGAGGAAAAAGTAAAAATAAAAAAAAGTCAAGATTTTGAGAAAAATTCAGAGTTTTGTGAAAAAGTCAAAATTGTGAGGAAAAGTCTAAAAAAAGTCAGAATTTTGAGAAGTTGAATTTCTGAAAAAAAACAAAAGTCAACATTTGGAGAAACATTTTAAGGAAAAGTAAAAATGTTGAGAAAAATCTGAGTTTTGAGAAAAAGTCAAAATGTGGAGAAAAGTTATTCTGGAATCAAAGTCAAAATTATTGTTTCCCTTAGAATTCTGTGACTTAAAAAAGAGAGTTATTTTACATCTCAGTATTTTGACTTTTTCTTAAAAACCTTGACTTTGTTTTCTCTTCTGGTCAGATCTCAAACGCATGTCCCATTTGGCCCTCATCCTCTTCCGTAGTTTCTATATATTCCAGAAAATGTTTTTTTTTTTTGCAGCTGGAGGTTTTACAGGTCCGTGTAACTTTCTTCACACTCTATGAAAAGTTGTCTGTGTGTGTGTGTGTGTTTTTGTTGGCGATTACAGACCTCGTTTTAATGTGTGCAAAGGAACATATCTGGAGCAGAGAAAGACATATTATGTTACAAGCTATATTTAATGTGGTATTTGAATTTACCGTAACTAAAAACATCCATTTTGAAATAGCAGTTACCAGTTGTTTTGACTTTTTTATAATTTTACATTTTCCCGTGGTGTTTTCTCTGTCGGTCCGGAGTCACCTCAGCCTCGAGGTCAGCGCCTTATTCTCTTTCCTCTTATTTCTCTTTCCTCTTATTTCTCTTTCCGTCTGCAGCCTTTCTTTATCGGCTCCGGGTGTTTCTCCGAGAGGATGTATTATATTTGTCCTGACGTCACCGCCGAGCGTTATCAGCCGCTATCAGAGCGCTGTGTTTTCAAAGCATGAGCTAGTTTGTTTTAACATGAAAATCCCATTTAATGAATGTAATCAATATCAGGACTTTGAGGCATTAACTTTACATTTATTCGGACCCCCTCCCACTCCCCTCTTCTTCTCTTCCTGCAAAGTGAGTAGAGACAGCTGCTCCGAGGATTAGAATCTGATGGAACCACAGTCTGAATAAACAGAAAATGTTGGATTTTTCACAATAAAAGACACGTAGACATGAATGCTTTTGCACACAAGCCGTGCAAACATGCCCCTAAAACCCGTTTGGTGTCTTCATGCCAATTAGGCCCGTCACTGGTTATCGCTGGAAGCCAATTTCCAGACGGCCGTGCCTCACCTTTGTCCTGTAACTGAATCATTTTCAAGCTGCAGTTTCATGCAAAATGAAAGTGCAGAAACATTTCTCAGCGAAAGATGCTATCACTGTGGGCTTTGCACACATACGTCTATACAGCTCTAACGGCCAAAAGGAGTTTGTGGATCACAGCCACTCTGCTTTTGGACGGCACTCAGAGAAATGAAGTCATAGCACTCTTGATTGACAGGTATAGGCAGATCCATTGTTCCCTGTTGTAACTGAGTGTGTAAGAAAGGGAGTCGGGGGGTGAAACCGGAGGAGTCCCCCCCCCGATCAGCAGCAGGTCACGATGCCAGACGTTAGCCGGGGACACCGTGTTCCTTTTTACTAATTCATCCAATCACGAAGCCAGTTACCGGCCGATCCACCGGCCGATCCACCGGCCAATCCACCGGCCGATCCACCGCGAAAACGGACATCATTAAAAAACACTCTGGATTGTGAACCTTGAACTCTTTGCATGGTAACATTTTAAGGCAACATTTCCGCTTTAAAATGTCTAAAAACAACGATACCATTGTTTTTAATTTTGTTAGGGTTAGGGTTAGTTCACTAACAAATGTTCAAACCATTTTCAAACACAGAGAAATCTGTCATTTTTTCCAATGTAATGTTCTGTTTTATTTGTTCGGCGACTTCTTTGAGTCGGTCATTGTTATTTTTTTTGTTGCCAAAAGCTTTCATTGTTGACTTTTTATCAATTTTTGCCTTTTAAGTTCTTGATTCTTGGAGCTTTATTGTCGTTTTTAACTATTTCTTTTACCCGAATGAAGGATTTTAGGGGTTTATAGAAACGAGCTATGCAAGCGTTAGCGGTTAGCTTGCAGCGGCTTTTTTCTTGTGTCCAACAAACTGTGTTTTTAGTGTGAATCTGCTTGATTCTTTGTTTTCACCGGTTTAATTACCTGGTCAGTTTGGTTTCACAAGAACAAGACCTCTTCGAATAATATGGCAACTGGTTAAAAACGTTCTGAACGATGAAATGCTAACGCTAATGGGCGCTAACTGTGTGTATTGATTGAGAGGCCCCTATAGTTGCAGGAAAGTGGATATTGTGCGGTAACAGTGGCATTGTGTGTGTTTCTGCCCTCCTTTCATTGGCACCAGCAGCTTGAAACAACAAGGTAGCCCTGCTAAGAACCCAGAGCCTAAAATGTGAGCTTTAAAACGGGTACGATATTTGCATTCACAGCAAGAGGCGTCTCTGTGATGAACGTCTTTGTCAGTGATATAAATTATCTGCGTTTTATTATCAGCTGTTGACTGGGGGGGCCATCGTGCGTCAGCAGGAGCGAATTTACAGCATTTTCTTTTTTTGCAAAGAGACATTTCCAAGCTCTCTTTGGTGGCGAAACACAAAGACGAGATGAGCTGCGTGTTGGCAGCCGGCGGTATAGATTTTAAATGAAGTAGCATGTAGTTTTTATCTCGCGCCGCATGCAGAGGCAGAATCGGCACAGCTGTCCCAGTATCCGTGGAGAATAGATTCCTGCTGCTGGTGCCATGGGAGGCTCCCGCCAACAAGGACGGGAGGATATCCAGTGTGTGTGTGTGTGTGATCTGCATGTGTGTGTCATGTCACCTCTGGCATGGATTAGTCGTTGGCACAACCCGGCGCTGCCCGCGGCCTCGCTGCGGTTCTGTGGTCGCCGATATGTTGTACAGTTGCCATGGCTACTGAACACACACACACACACACACACACACACACACACACACACACATTGGTGCTAAATTACATAATTGAGCTAGAATATACAGAGGAACACAAAATACTTAGTGTACCATATGAGAAAAAGGGACGTGTGTGTGTGTGTGTGTGTGTGTGTGTGTGTGTGTGTGTGTGTGTGTGTGTGTGTGTGTGTGTGTGTGTGTGTGTGTGTGTGTGTGTGTGTGTGTGTGTGTGTGTGTGTGTGTGTGTGTGTGTGTGTGTGTGTGTGTGTGTGTGTGTGTGTGTGTGTGTGTGTGTGTGTGTGTGTGTGTGTGTGTGTGTGTGTGTGTGTGTGTGTGTGTGTGTGTGTGTGTGTGTGCATTTAGAAAAAAGAGTGTTCCTCCTTGTAAAACTACGCATGAAACGCATCGGTGAATATTTGCTGGCTCCGTCATCAGAACATTGTGTTCTCTGCCTCGGTTTTTCACTCATAACTCGGAAAACAACGGAGCCGCCATGATGCGGGTCGCATTGGGAGCGTTGAGACGGGGCGATTGAAGCTAAGGTGTTTGTGGTTACACACAAGTGGTATTTGTGTGTGTGTGAAAGAATGAAAGAGAGTGTGTGTGTGTTTGGTAGAGGGTGGGGTAGACACACACACACACACACACACACACACACACACACACACGTGTCTCTTCGCGATCCTCCTCCTTGACTTCAGTTGGTTTTGATGGATCGTTTATCAGCCAGAGAATCAGCAATAAGTCACTTAGCTCTGACACTTGGCTAACTCAAGGGCAAACCGTCTGATAACTCTTTTGTAGGAGCTTAAAAACCCCCTCCAGAATTCAGAGACATGAACAAATACTCTTATTTAAATGATAATTACCAAACGTGAAAAGATTTTCATGCAAAGATTGGCAGAAAGTGCAGTTTCCAGTTCCCTAATGTGAAGATTTCATGCTTTTCGTGAATGTCGTTCTGACAATTCAAGAGTTTTAAAGACAATGCCTTCTACTTACTATAACTACTTTTTGACATTTCATAGACCAAAGGATAAATCAAGATAATAATCAGATTAATTAAAGTAGTCGTTAGTTGCAGGCTTAATAACTTGTGCCATCTGTTTTGTTTAACGGATGCACAATATGGTATTTCTGGTATGTCAATTAGAGCAACATGGCTTGACACTATCACCTTATAATATTGGAGTAATACATACGATACGATACGGTATACTGTATTCAATCAATCAATCAATCAATCAATCAATCAATCAATCAATCAATCAATCAATCAATCAATGTTTATTTATAGCCCAATATCACAAATGTTACACTTGTCTCAGTGGACTTCACAGTTTGTACAGAATATCAGTATGACAATACGACACCCTCTGTCCTTAGACCCTCTGTCCTTAGACCCTCTGACCCTAGACCCTCTGTCCTTAGACCCTCACATCGTAGAAGGAAAAACTTCCAGAGAAAACCCACAGTTTTAAAGGGAAAATGGGAGAGACCTCAGGGAGAGCAACAGAGGAGGGATCCCTCTCCCAGGACGGACAGACGTGCACTAGATGCCGTGTGTAAATTGAAAAGATAATACATTTGCAACATAGGTAGTCCAAATGTTTGGAAATGCATGTGTGTATAATAGGAAGATGAATCCACAAGGATATCCATCCAGGACCTATGATCCATGACCACAGCCACGACTCAAGATCCAGGGCTCGCGATGCAGGACACAGGACCGCAGGATCATCCATGACTCCGGATCCCAGCGTATATAGACACCAAAAAGAAAGACATTTGGGGAAGCTGGGTTAATCGGAACATGAGAGTACACAGGTATAGACAGAGAGAAGGAAGAAGTAAGATGTCCCCCGACAAACTAAGCCTATATCAGCAAAACTAGGGGCTGAATCTAATCAGCCCTAACTATAAGCTTTATCAAAAAGGAAGGTCTTAAGCGCACTCTTAAAAACGGATAGGGTGTCTGCCGCCCGAACACAAACTGGAAGCTGATTCCACAAATGTGGAGCTTGATATGAAAAGGCTCTGACTCCCATTGTACTTTTAGAGACTCTAGGAACAACCAACAACCCTGCATTCTTGGAACGCAATGCCCTAGTAGGACAGTAGGGTATAATGAGTTCTTTAAGGTAAGATGGCGCCTGCCCATTAAGGGCTTTGTAGGCGAGAAGAAGAATTTTAAATTCTATCCTGTGTTCTATAGGGAGCCAGTGTAAGGCAGCCAGAACAGGAGTAATGTGGTCCCTTTTCCTAACTCTGGTTAGTACACGAGCTGAATGTATTGTCCCCGTAAGGAAATTTGTTCTGGACTCCGTCCTGCAGTTCCGCATACATGTACATATACAAACATAGTGGACATTAAGAGACATACACATATCTGATCAGTCACACACCGTTTGAACAAACACAATACACAGACGCACATACTGACAATGGCGACCTATTGCACTACCCCTCATGGCCAACATTTAAAAAGTACATTTCATTACATTTGACTACATTTAATTTCATGTGTATGTTAAGAAGCTTAATGGTCTATCTATCTATCTATCCATCTATCCATCCATCCATCCATCCATCCATCCATCCATCCATCCATCCATCTATCTATCTATCTATCTATCTATCCATCCATCCATCTATCCATCCATCCATCCATCCATCCATCTATCTATCTATCTATCTATCTATCTATCCATCCATCTATCCATCCATCTATCCATCTATCCATCCATCTATCCATCTATCTAGAGTGTTTGTGAGAAAACCTGCATCTGCTTCTCTTTGGAAAGTGAGTGCTTGTTGATGGAAACAAGTTAGCGAGGAGGGAGTGAAGCTCAGATTTCATCCAGATTAATCTGAGCTTTGTAATGAGGAGTCTACTGTATATATTTAGCCAGATGTATGTCAGACAGCCAAACAACGTGCCCACATTGCGGTGACCTTGAGTGGGCCGTCAACGATCCGCAACAACAACCCTCGTCTATTCCTGCTGACCTGTGGCCGATCAACAACGGCTGAGTTCCTCTACGTGGAAAAAACTAAAGAAATCTCAGAAATGTAATATCATGCCGCTTGTATCTTCTTACGGAAATGTAACTGGTTGATTAAAAGGAAAGAAAACAGAGAATGAATGACTGTGAGCGTCGCTCCGTGTGTTGATACTGGCATTAGCTCAAATCTATTCAACGAGAGAACAAAGCACACTCAGACATTTCTCAGTCTGTCTTCTGCAGCGCTAGACGTGGAACAAAACTAGATAAACACTGAAATGCACCGCAATTATTCATTTTACAACCTCCTGCGACACGACTTTATTCACTGAAATGCCTTAGAGCACGGGTGTCAAACTAAATGTATTCGCGGGCCACATCAGAATTATGGTTGCACTCAAACGGCCGGTTGTGACTTTAAGACTATATAAATATATAATATATATAAAATAATGTATTATAATACATAATTTCCTGTGCATTGAATTATTATCGGATAGGGTAATAACTTCATAATTAACTACGTCTGAAAGCAGAAGTCTAGGGCAAATAATTGCAAGTCTCTTCAGTGAGCATGTCACAAAACAAGATGCATTGTGGGACATGTAGGCTACTTTATGGGCACGTAAAGTGGCATGTAACCATATAATAAACTTATTATATTCTTTGCATGCGGGCCACATTAAATGAAGTCGCGGGCTGGATTTGGCCCCCGGGCCTTGAGTTTGACACCCCTGCCTTATAGCAACGACAATAAGAATCTACTGGTCTTAGAAAGGAAATAACGGCCTCTTATATTAATTTTGCGACCATGAGTTCACATGTAAAGGTCACAAAATAAGCAGGTCTGCATATCATTCTGCAAAGTGAGACTGAAGGAGAAACATTAGGAAGTTTTGCAGGTGAAAAGTTTCTTCAACGCTTATTTTAAATCTCATTTTAGACACAACAAGGATTTTGTGACATCACATGTCGTCTTGGAGCCAATCGTTGTTCAATATGTAACTTTACGGAGAGGAGGTGGTTGTGTTTTTAAGATTTACTAACAAGATTATCGATAATTCTTTATGGAACAAATTGGAAATGTATAGTCGTATAGTATTACTCCAATATTATAGGTTGATAGTATCAAGACACTAGAAATAAACAGTCCAAAATATTTCTGAAATAGAATTAAAATAGCATTAAAAAGTTAAGAAAATATATATACAGTACATGAGGAAAATGTACATGTGGAACTACACATTTCCAGTAACAAATACAATGTTGTGCAAGACAGAGAATAAGGGAGAATAAGACAGGAGCAGCAATCCATTCAGAAACAAATCCTCCGACATTTAGTCTGTTTGAAGCCGAGCTATATTCTGTGGGGCTTCATGCAGAACACACCTGCACACATTAATCACATAAAACACAGGTGTGCATTCTTTCAGATTGAACAAATCACACCTAGTACCATTGCATGACCGCAGGAGAGTGTGTTCGTGTCATATTATAGGACGGTGCTTTCCAACACTCTTTATGTCTGAAGTTTCCTCTACAGAACTCAATATGATAACTTCTGCTCAATGTTTGTCTGCTTTGATGAAGAAGCTAACTATTTAACCACGTATACACGCTACTTTAAGCGATATACTACGTCTTCAATCAAGACATTCAATGGAAATAGTATTGTTGCGTGAGTTGCTTGCATTAGTCAAGACATTTCGAGACAGATTAAAATTGTTCTGTAATCTGAGAAGAACGTTTCAGCTCCTTTTCGACAGTCAGTACAAACAGCTCAATAGTTTGGTTTAAGAGTTATCTATTTCGTTTAGTCAACAATCTCATGATGTAGCCTACTTTAAGCTAACAGTTTCAACCTTGTACAAACATGTCTACTTTTAGCGGTTTCACACATTTAGCCTACTTTTTTTAAATTGTTTTAATATTGTCTGCTTATCTGTATTATTGTGTTGCATTGTTGGAGAAGCATGTGACCTAAGATTTTCAACGACATAATTACTCTGTAGCTTTGTTAGTTGAACCTTGAACCTTTTAGTTAACTGTTTTAACCATGTATCCATTGGTCTAATTTTAGCTAACCGTTCCTAACATGTATTCATTAGCCTACATTACAACCCAGTCTCACGGCATTTCGTCTTATAGTCACGAAATTAATCTATTGATTCGTGTTCACCAACACGATTTCCCCATTTTTTTCGTGTCACACAGAACGATTTTAAAAGCAATGCATTTCTATTGGTAGTATGTTTCGTGCCTGCAGCAAATAATAACAAATTAGAAGGAAAAAGAGATACAAAAAATACAGAGTTCAGTATTCTGAGGCTCTGAGACATTTATTTTCCTCGCGGACGACAAAAAAACTCCGACATTATACAATTTAAAATAAAAGGGATAGGGTAAGATATTGAGTAAGAACATGTTTTTATGAACCACACAGCTTCCGGTCTTCCAGGACCCGACCGGACAAAAAGACGTGGTGCAGGCACGAAACATGCGAAATACGTTGCTTTTAAAATCGTTCTGTGACATGAAAAAAATGCAAAAATTGTGTTGGTGAACACGAATCAATCGATTGCATTTATTTCGTGACTATAACACGAAATGCCGTGAGACTGGGTTGTACATTAAGCTAACTCTTTCAACCATTTATCCATTAGCCTTATTTAAGCTAGCTGTTTAACCATTTAGCGTATTTTAAGCTAACTGTTTCAACCATCTACCATTCTTTTAGTTAGCTAAAAAGTTAGCTGAAAGTAACTATTAGCCAAAAGGAATGGACAAATGGTCTAAATATCGTTGAATGCCATCCATTTCTTAGTGTTAGCTAACTGTTTTAAGGTGATGTTAGTTTTACGCTGCATTGCGATGACTATTAGCTAACAGTCCCACATACATTGTCTGCAGTGGAACACAAAAGGAAGTCTGTTTGTCTTTTGGTACCATGCCGTAAAATGAAGTACAGTTGCAACAGTTGACCAGGTAGATTAGGTAGATTTCCTTTTACAAGACAATCGCATTTTGTATTTAAACAAATGGGTACTTTCTAACCTTCCATGCCTCAAACCTGGAAACAGACTGAACAAATGAGCAAAGACTTCACCAGGCTTCAGTTCATTGAGAAATGGCGGCGGTGTCGGGGGGTTTTTCAGCCGTTAAACGATGACATCACACGGTGACGCCGCTCCATGAGGTCATTTCTCATCACCGCTTCTTTGGCTTCCCTTTAAATAAGCGAAGGATAAAGAGGCATTGATTGTCTCGTTGATTGTACCTCAAGTTTCCCGAGGCTTTCTCTCATCATCGCGCCGCATTACCTCATGCCGACTGGATCTGTAGCTCCAGTACAGGAGGCAAAAACAGAGAGTAAGCCACTAAGATTACAAGCAATGATTACATCCATGAGTTCAAGTTATCATGAGAGATCTCTTCTTCTGGGAACGTGGCTCAAAGGTTGTGCTTGTGGGTTTATTAGGCATTTATTGGGTTAATGTTTGGAGGGAAAATCTTTTCCTGTCTCGGGGGCGGGTGGAGGAACGTTGACGCTCGGAGGCTTATGAACCTGCGAGTCAAACAGTAATGAAAACACTTGTGACCTGATTTCAAGAGCTGGGGGAAAAGACGGGGAGTTTTCACTTTCAGACGCAACATGTTGAATGCTCCTCGTCTCTCCTTCTCTTCTCTTGTGTTGCCTTTCACTTCTTCCTCTTACCTTCCCTGTATCTAATTCAGACACCCCGTCCAGCAGAAGGAATATCTGTCGCCCCGCGGGGAACAAAGGGCTGGAGCTCACTCTTCGGAGCAGGAAGCTGGCCTCCTGCCAAGGGTGGAAAATCTATACTTGGTTGCATAATATAACATATCTTTACCTCAGATGAACCGGAGGAGGCCGGGCAGCTGCAGGGCGGAGTGTGTGTTATTAACTGGATGTGTGTGTGTGTGGAAGTGTGTCAGGTTATGAGTGCACGCTCTATGCTTCTTGTGACTTGTGTTTACTGGCTGCAGGCCTTCAGGCTGTTTGAAACCCCCCCCCCCCAACGTCGAGAAGATTACAGTCAAATAGGGCCTTGTCGTATAAGAAAAAATTAGTTTATGTACTTACGTAAAAGTAGAAGTACTCAGATCTTGTACTTACGTAAAAGTAGAAGTACTCAGATCTTGTACTTGAGTAAAAGTAGAATTACTCAGATCTTGTACTTACGTAAAAGTAGAAGTACTCAGATCTTGTACTTGAGTAAAAGTAGAAGTACTCAGATATTGTACTTGAGTAAAAGTAGAAGTACTCAGATATTGTACTTGAGTAAAAGTAGAAGTACTCAGATCTTGTACTTGAGTAAAAGTAGAAGTACTCAGATCTTGTACTTGAGTAAAAGTAGAAGTACTCAGATCTTGTACTTGAGTAAAAGTAGAATTACTCAGATCTTGTACTTACGTAAAAGTAGAAGTACTCAGATCTTGTACTTGAGTAAAAGTAGAAGTACTCAGATATTGTACTTGAGTAAAAGTAGAAGTACTCAGATCTTGTTCTTGAGTAAAAGTAGAAGTACTCAGATCTTGAACTTGAGTAAAAGTAGAAGTACTCAGATCTTGAACTTGAGTCAAAGTAGAAGTACTCAGATCTTGTACTTGAGTAAAAGTAGAAGTACTCAGATCTTGTACTTGAGTAAAAGTAGAAGTACTCAGATCTTGTTCTTGAGTAAAAGTAGAAGTACTCAGATCTTGAACTTGAGTAAAAGTAGAAGTACTCAGATCTTGTACTTGAGTAAAAGTAGAAGTACTCAGATCTTGAACTTGAGTCAAAGTAGAAGTACTCAGATCTTGTACTTGAGTAAAAGTAGAAGTACTCAGATCTTGTACTTGAGTAAAAGTAGAAGTACTCAGATCTTGTTCTTGAGTAAAAGTAGAAGTACTCAGATCTTGTACTTGAGTAAAAGTAGAAGTACTCAGATCTTGTACTTGAGTAAAAGTAGAAGTACTCAGATCTTGTTCTTGAGTAAAAGTAGAAGTACTCAGATCTTATACTTGAGTAAAAGTAGAAGTACTCAGATCTTGTTCTTGAGTAAAGTAGAAGTACTCAGATCTTGTACTTGAGTAAAAGTAGAAGTACTCAGATCTTGTTCTTGAGTAAAAGTAGAAGTACTCAGATCTTATACTTGAGTAAAAGTAGAAGTACTCAGATCTTGTTCTTGAGTAAAAGTAGAAGTACTCAGATATTGTTCTTGAGTAAAAGTAGAAGTACCAGAGTGTAGGAATACTCTGTTACAGTAAAAGTCCTGCATTCAAAATGTTCCTCAAGTGAAAGTAGAAAAGTATTCTCATCAAAATATAGTGAAAGACAGTAAAAGTAGTCGTTGTGCAGATTGGTCCATTTCAGAATAATATATATGATATGTTTTATAATGATTGATCATGAAAGTGTTCTCAAAGCTGGTGAAGGTGCAGCTAGTCTGAATGGCTTTGTAGACTGCAGGGTAGCTGGTGGATTTACTCCAGGTGGAACTAAAGTCTGATTTAACACTTGATTAGATTTCACATCCTTCATCTGTGAAGTAACTGAAGGTATTAAATACATGTAGTGGAGGAAAGTACTCCTGAAGTTGAGTAGAGGTCCCAGACTTCGACCCCTCTCCAGCTGCAGCGTGATCTAGACGTTTTGCTCTGTTTAGCCTCAGAGAAATATCTGCAGCCTTAGAGAGCGTTTCATGGAAAGTTGTATATTTGACCGGAACATTCGGCACAGGATGAGGATCTCATGTCGCCGCTAAAATATAAAACACAGATGGGCCCGACTTTAAAACCTGTTACACATTATTAACCATCAGGTTTTAAAAGAGCAAGATCATAACTGTTGACAAATGTAAATGACACAAGAGTAATGTAAGAAGAATGAGACCTTTCATTAGAGCATAAGCTGAACTAAAGGCATCGCTGTCTTATCAAAAAAGGAGCAAGAAGGAGATTTCTGGGGATGGATAGGGCTCTTAGTCCTAGGGTTAAAAATGCTGCTCCAAAAACAACATTAAAAAAAAGGTGTTTTCGCTTCTAATAAGTACAAATATCTGCTCATAGAACAAGGGAACATTTCTTTAAATGAGATGGGATATTTAGATAAATGAGATCTTATGGTACAAAAGAAGCTGTTTTCTGATGTTAATTTGTGATTTTTCAATAAAAATGTGTTTTCTAAAGTCTAAGAAGATGATCCAGATTTTACAAATACCTCAGAAGCTTAGAAAACTTGTCACATGTCCAAAAAATAACTTGTTTTATCTGAGATACAACTCACAATAAGATGCTTTCAAGTGTGTTTCACTTCACAAGATACTTAAGATGCTTTGAAACAAGACCCTATGTCACAATGCATTGATACCTCTTACTGTACTTGAGTAAAAGTAGAAGTACTCAGATCTTGTACTTGAGTAAAAGTAGAAGTACTCAGATCTTGTACTTGAGTAAAAGTAGAAGTACTCAGATCTTGTACTTGAGTAAAAGTAGAAGTACTCAGATGTTATACTTGAGTAAAAGTAGAAGTACTCAGATGTCGTACTTGAGTAGAAGTACTCAGATTTTGTACTTGAGTAAAAGTAGAAGTACTCAGATTTTGTACTTGAGTAAAAATAGAAGTACTCAGATCTTGTACTTGAGTAAAAGTAGAATTACTCAGATGTTATACTTGAGTAAAAGTAGAAGTACACAGATGTTGTACTTGAGTAGTAGAAGTACACAGATTTTGTACTTGAGTAGTAGAAGTACTCAGATGTTGTACTTTAGAAGTAGAAGTACTCAGATGTTATACTTGAGTAACAGTAGAAGTACACAGATGTTATACTTGAGTAAAAGTAGAAGTACTCAGATGTTGTACTTGAGTAGAAGTAGAAGTACTCAGATGTTATACTTGAGTAACAGTAGAAGTACACAGATGTTGTACTTGAGTAGAAGTACTCAGATGTTGTACTTGAGTAAAAGTAGAAGTACTCAGATCTTGTACTTGAGTAAAAGTAGAAGTACTCAGATCTTGTACTTGAGTAAAAGTAGAAGTACTCAGATCTTGTACTTGAGTAAAAGTAGAAGTACTCAGATCTTGTACTTGAGTAAATGTAGAAGTACTCAGATCTTGTACTTGAGTAAAAGTAGAAGTACTCAGATCTTGTACTTGAGTAAAAGTAGAAGTACTCAGATCTTGTACTTGAGTAAAAGTAGAAGTACTCAGATCTTGTACTTGAGTAAAAGTAGAAGTACTCAGATCTTGTACTTGAGTAAATGTAGAAGTACTCAGATCTTGTACTTGAGTAAAAGTAGAAGTACTCAGATCTTGTACTTGAGTAAAAGTAGAAGTACTCAGATCTTCTACTCAAATATATTTGATATTACGTTTTCACATAGAAAAAACGTATTTTCTAACTCCCCCCCCCGCTGCCCCTAACCCTGTTATTAAGACGTCGAGCGGCTCGAGCTGGAGTAAAACTTCTTAGGATCCTTGTTGTGATGAGACGGGCTCTAATGGAGAAACATCATGTGTGCCGCTCCACTTTCTGCGGCTGCTTTCTCTCGAGTTGAAAGGATAAAAACACCCGAAAGCGACGTCTGTTTGACGCGTCGAGCTGCTGTCAGTCTCTTCAACGTCGAGAGAGAGAGAGAGAGAGAGAGAGAGAGAGAGAGAGAGAGAGAGAGAGAGAGAGAGAGAGAGAGAGAGAGAGAGAGAGAGAGAGAGAGAGAGAGAGAGAGAGAGAGAGAGAGAGAGAGAGAGAGAGAGAGAGAGAGAGAGAGAGAGAGAGAGAGAGAGAGAGAGAGAGAGAGAGAGAGAGAGAGAGAGAGAGAGCCGTCTGGACCTCTCACACACATTCACTCTCTATTCATGGTTTTATTTATATCCCTCCGCCTTGTTTTTCCTCTCCATCTGCACACCTGAATAAAAACATTTCCCAGCTAGAGTTAGAACTCATATGGGAACCACAAATTGACCGTATATTGCAGCCAGGCAGTGATTTACGATGAGTGGGCGGTGTGCAGAGGTGCATATTATGGAGCCTTTTTCTGTTTTTGTAATACTTAGCTGAGCTGAAGGCCTTGAGAATGACGAAGAGGAGGGAAACTAGAAATAAACAGGGATGAATTTAAACAAACTTGGGAGTACATTTGAGGATTTTGAGAAAGTCTAAACAGTTTTACAGCCTCAGCTACTCAAAAATATAATATGGGATGAGCTTCCTCAGGTTATCGGTAACACAGTTTATACTTAAGGGCTTTTATTGTGAAAATTACAAAGAAAAGGAAAGTTACCTGTTCACAATACAGAGCCTCCGTGTTGTTGTTCATAATCTTAATCTACTCTAGGTTTGAGTATACGGATGATATGATTACATTGGATACGTTTCAGTTTTAACACAGTTTAGGAGTTTAAGGCTTTTATTGTGAAAGGGAAGAACTGAACAAGTTGTGTAATACATTTTTGGTTCATAATACAGAGCCTCTGTTGTTGTCATAGATCTCATGTACTTTGAGTTTCGATTTCATATTAGATTATAGGAAAAAAGAGCGTGCGGAGAGAGAGGGAGAGAGAGAAGAGGGACTATATTGATATGTTTAGGGCTTTTATTGTGAAAGGTAACAAGCGAAAATAGTGGATTTGTTGTCTTTCTAAAGGTTAACACACTAATACATTTTTCTGTTCACAATACGAGCCAACGTGTTGTTATCATCCTCATTTACTCTCTGTTTGAATATGAATGTTACCTTTTCTGAAAGAGGAGGGAAGATGATTATGTGTTTAGGGCTTTTATTGTGAAAGGTTACAAGAGAAAGGAGTGGATTTGTTGTCTTTGTAAAGGTTAAAAGACTAATAAAGTTTCCTGTTTTGCTTCAGGCTAAAGAGCCTCTGTGTTGTTGACAAAACCCTCATCTACTCTACATTATGAATATATGTTAGTTTATATTATATATATATGGACATATGATAACATGTAAAGGGCTTTTATTGTGAAAAATAAGTAAATTAGTGGATTTGTTGTCTTTCTAACTTCCAGAACTTTCCGGTTCAGAATACAGACCCTCTATGTTGTTTTTATAATCCTTATTTACTCTCTGTCTGAATATGAATGTTACCTTTTCTGAAGGAGGAGGGAATATATTGATATGTTTAGGGCTTTTATTGTGAAAGGTAAGAACATAGAGAGTGGATTTGTTGTCTTTGTAAAGGTTAAAAGACTAATACAGTTTCGTGTTGTCCTTCAGACTACAGAGGGAACAGGCGGGAATGAAAGAGTCCGTATAGTTGTTGTAGATACAGTAGACTGGGCTGCACTCCATGTCCTTTTGTTTCCTCTAGCAGCTTGATTTGTTTGATTTACTCTCTATCAATCAACGAGGGATGTATTTAAACGAACTTGAAGTGTATCTGAGAAAGCCTCTTTATGGCTGTGGCTGTTTGTCTTCTCCTTTTACTTCCCTTGGAAGCAGAACGTGATTAAAACACACGATATAGACGTATTGAATTTCCTCTGGGATTGGAAGGAATGCAAAATGCATCATAACCATATTATAGTAGTTAGGAGCGGTGAGCGCTGCCAAGCCTCTGGGCACAGGAGAGAGTTTAGAGACACAGAAGGGAGCCGAGGCCCACGAGAGACAGGATCCCACAACTGAGACAAACCGAGACAGACTGAGACAGGCCGAGACAAACCGAGACAAACTGAGACAGACCGATACAAACTGAAACAAACTGAGACAAACTGAAACAAACTGAGACAAACTGAGACAGACCGATACAAACTGAGACAAACTGAGACAGACCGATACAAACTGAGACAGACCGATACAATCTGAGACAGACCGATACAAACTGAGACAGACCGATACAAACTGAGACAAACTGAGACAGACCGATACAAACTGAGACAGACCGATACAATCTGAGACAGACCGATACAAACTGAGACAAACCGGGACAAACTGGGACAAACTGAGACAGACCGATACAAAGACAGACCGATACAAACTGAGACAAACCGGGACAAACTGGGACAAACCGAGACAAACCGAGACAAACCGAGACAAACTTAAACAAACTGAGACAAACTGAGACAGACCGAGACAAACTGAGACAGATTGAGTCAAACCTAGACAAACCGAGACAAACCGAGACAAACTGAGGCAAACTGAGACAAACTGAGACAAACTGAGACAAACTGAGACAAACCGATACAAACCGAGACAAATCGAGAGAAACTGGGACAAACAGAGACAAACTGAGACAGACCGAGACAAACTGAGACAGATTGAGACAAACTGAGACAAACTGAGACAGATTGAGACAAACTGAGACAAACCGAGACAGACTGAGACAAACTGAGACAGACTGAGACAAACTGGGACAAACCGAGACAGACTGAGACAAACTAGGACAAACCGAGACCTACCGAGACAAACCGAGACAGACTGAGACAAACTGAGACAGACCGAGACAGACTGAGACAAACCGAGACAGACTGAGACAAACCGAGACAGACTGAGACAAACTGAGACAGACCGAGACAGACCGAGACAAACTGAGACAAACTGAAACAGACTGAGACAGACTGAGGCAGACCGATACAAACTGAGACAAACCGAGACAAACCGAGACAAAAGATGGACCCTTTAAATGTATTTTGATGCCAATTATTTTGTGTTGTAAGATTTTGAACTGCAGGACTTTAACTTGTAGAGTTTTTTTACAAGTTGGAATGGCTTTTTTACTTAAGTGAGGACTCATGCTCCTGCCCCCCCCCCCCCCTCCCTGTGAGCCCAGTGTGCTCTGATTGGTCGGGACGTTGCGAGGCTCGCTGCTCAGTGAGCTGGCTTACTGGTGTGGTTTCCGGGTTGGCGATACAGCGAGAACAAGCGAAACTCATCCTGAGCACACAAACACTCACAGCCGAAGTAAACACAATAAGTGTTTATAACGCTGTGAGAATGGGTCTGCGGAGAGCATTTCTCCACCATCCCAACTCGTCTATTACCAACCAGGGAGCTCTATGCAAGTCAATGGGACTCCCTGTTGGTTGAAACTGTACGCTAAAGGTCCTGGTGTGTGAGGAGCTCCGCTGATTGGTCCATTTTGGTTCCCGGAAGAAACAAATGGAAAAAGAGAAATGTCCAACGAGGCGTTCTGGGGCAGCACAGACAGGTCTTCTCTGTGTTAGAGTTTTACTCGCTACAGGGTGCACTTTGAGGGTTTGAGACTCTGCAGACCGTTTACATGCAGAAGCTTCAGAACACAAGGGGACGGGTGATAACCGGAACAGCATGACATGGGACCTTTAAAATAAATGCTCGATGCCTTTATTTGCAGTGCAAAAGCAAACACAGACCTTGTTCGGGTCATAATCGTCCTGTTTTGTTTGAAAGTATTCATAACAAATACAACCGGTTGAATATAGTTATTTACGTGAGAATTAACAAATGCTAACGGTATGTAAAAGCCTCAAACTAGCATACCAGAAAACAATCATTTCAACCCTAAAAAAAATGTGCTTAAAAGTTTCATATTTCAAAACCTTTACCGGAGTCAAGAGGTTTGAGTTTAAAAAATATGAGCATTTCAAAAAGCATAGTTGTTTTTTAACTTGTTGTGAACGACCCATCATTTTCTCCCCGGGAGAAAGTTAACAGAGGAAATCCCAAAAATGAAAGTGTTTCTGTCCGTGTGGGCGAGCGTCTGAGCGCCTCAGAATCCGCTTGGCATTTTTTGTTGTGAGGGAAGCATGTAGCTGGTGGGACTCTGGCTGCACAATCCCTCCTCTGTTGAAACAATGCAGCAGTTGTCCTCCCTAACCTAATTACTCCCTCCCGCGGGAGAAAGGCAACAGAACCAAATCCCATAGTTAGGAGCTCTGATCTGGGCCCTGCTGTAAGAAAAGACCTCATTCATTTCCCTCCCTTTTTTATTCCAACACACACACACACACACACACACACACACACACACACACACACACACACACACACACACACACACACACACACACACACACACACACACACACACACACACACACACACACACACACACACACACACACACACACACACACTTTCAATTTTTCTCTGTGTTTGGGTTCGACCTGATATAAGTAATTGTGTTCGAATACATCCCGATGTTTCTCTTTATGTCTGTTTAACTTGATTTTATAACAGAGTGGTGCAGGAATGAGTCAGCATTTTAGCACTTCCTGTTCCCTCGCTGGAAGTCAATGGTGTTTTGAATGTGTTTTTGGTTGTTAGCCTGAAATAAGGTCTGTGGTTAACACAAGCTGAAGAGACTTTAAAGTTTTGTCCTACGACATAAAACACGTCAGTAAATACCTCACTTTTGGTTGCTAACAAGTGTCTAAATGAGACGACTAAACGTCATCAGGCCCAACATTAGCCGCCTTTAGCTTAGCGGTGGTGAAGTGAAGTCATGTGACCGTGCTGTAGTTCCTTTATAGCCCAACATTAGCCTCCTTTAGCTTAGCGGTGGTGACGTGAAGTCATGTGACCGTGCTGTAGTTCCTTTATAGCCCAACATTAGCCTCCTTTAGCTTAGCGGTGGTGACGTGAAGTCATGTGACCGTGCTGTAGTTCCTTTATAGCCCAACATTAGCCACCTTTAGCTTAGCGGTGGTGACGTGAAGTCATGTGACCGTGCTGTAGTTCCTTTATAGCCCAACATTAGCCTCCTTTAGCTTAGCGGTGGTGAAGTGAAGTCATGTGACCGTGCTGTAGTTCCTTTATAGCCCAACATTAGCCTCCTTTAGCTTAGCGGTGGTGACGTGAAGTCATGTGACCGTGCTGTAGTTCCTTTATAGCCCAACATTAGCCACCTTTAGCTTAGCGGTGGTGACGTGAAGTCATGTGACCGTGCTGTAGTTCCTTTATAGCCCAACATTAGCCACCTTTAGCTTAGCGGTGGTGATGTGAAGTCATGTGACCGCGCTGTAGTTCCTTTATAGCCCAACATTAGCTTCTTATGTAATTATTTGTCTGGACACTGTTTAGACTACTTGTTTCATCGTGTTTTTTCTTCATTGATGCTGCATTCATCATTCACTTAATTTTTTGTTATTATTTGCCCCGTTTGTTTGTTTGTTTGTTTGTTTGTTTGTTCACCATGTAAAGTGGCCTTGGGTAACTTGAAAGGCGCTATAGAAATGTACTCTATTATTATTACCAGAATAATTTTGAACTAGACGTCTATTGTTTTTTAGATTTCAGCTTCTCTCCTCTCCTTTGTTTTTCCTCCTCATCCTCTCTCCTTTCCTTCGTCACTTACTGGCACCTCATTGGAGCTTTATTATTACTGCAACTTCAGACGAGGAAGTCCGCTGAGGAAGAGGAGGAAAGGGAAGTGTGTGTCGTAGTTCACGAGGAGAGGAAAGGGTGTTAATGTCTTAATTCTGCGACCTGTTTGCTTTTGTGTATCCTCTCGCTCTCGGGGAGCCATTGTGTGGAGGCTTGGGAAATAAACCTGGAAGTTTATACCGAGAGATTGTAGCGCTGGATGTTTTTTTGTATTTTACTGTACTCACTCAGATTTGTGCAAAAAAACATGAACAATGTAACAAAAAGAGCAACTTGTATTTGACTAATTTAAGTCATTTTCACATCAAAACAGACATTTCAGCTTCTCATTTGTGAAGATTTGATGCTTTTCGTATTTAAATTGTCACTTTCGGATTTAATTTCTTGCTATTTCCATAATTTTACAAACCAAAAAGGCGATTAATTGACAAAACAATAATCTTATGATAAAATATCGACTAATATAACAGTCACAGGGGACATTTTCAAAAAGTGAGTACTGATTATACTCGCATTCTACAACAATCGGGTTAAATTTGACCCGTTTCGAAATATTTTAATTTCCAAATATGTGTTCAATTTAATCAAATTGCCAATTAAACAGCGATCACACTACGGTCTTTGCAAGAACTACTTTCATTGAATAATGATGTGTTATATTAACATTTATAGCATCTGGAAAGAGCCGAGACTTTAACTTAAGTAACATTTTAAATGCAGGACTCAATCCAGCTCTTTTTTAAACGGTTACATTTAACATTTTGTTTAGTCTGTTGCTCTATCATAAGAATACCCGACCACATGTCCTGTTCTCGGGCATATAAGGAGGTGTGTGTGTGTGTGTGTGTGTGTGTGTGTGTGTGTGTGTGTGTGTGTGTGTGTGTGTGTGTGTGTGTGTGTGTGTGTGTGTGTGTGTGTGTGTGTGTGTGTGTGTGTGTGTGTGTGTGTGTGTGTGTGTGTGTGTGTGTGTGTGTGTGTGTGTGTGTGTGTGTGTGTGTGTGTGTGTGTGTGTGTGTGTGTGTGTGTGTGTGTGTGTGTGTGTGTGTGTGTGTGTCTGGCCCTGCATTGTTTGTCTTATGCCGATCTCCCTTCCTGTGGTGTGTTTGTGTGTGTGTGTGGGCTCGATGTGTCCAGTGTTTGTGGACTCTGCTCCGTGTGTGTGTGTGTGTGTGGGCTCGATGTGTCCAGTGTGTGTGTGTGTGTGTGTGTGTGTGTGTGTGTGTGTGTGTGTGGGCTCGATGTGTCCAGTGTTTGTGGACTCTGCTCCGTGTGTGTGTGTGTGTGTGGGCTCGATGTGTCCAGTGTGTGTGTGGGCGCGATGTGTCCAGTGTTTGTGGACTCTGCTCCGTGTGTGTGTCTCGACGCTGAAGAGGAAGCTTTAACCACAGTGCTGTGTTAGCCTCTGTATCTTATCTTTACACTTCAGAGATTTAAGGTTTCCGTTCTCTGGACTCTCTTAAGTCTCTGTTTGCTGCTCATAAAGGACCCTGTTTATTCAGCTCCTGTCATGACGGCCACTTTCCCTTTCATGCCTTTAGTTTCTCAAACGCTCGTCATGCTTTAGCTCTTCCACAGGCCTGATCGCGGGAATATCAGATTCAATCTCCTAATTGTGAAAAAAGTGTGATTTATTCTCATTACCACAATAACTACCAAATGTTTTCTCCTCATAATAAGATACTTTCGCCCGATTTGAAGATATTTTCTTATAATTATGAAATCGACATTTCCAGATAACGTTGGATATTTGATCCTCATTTCAAGACATTTCTCCAATGACTACGAGATGTTTTGTGATCTTTAAAATGACGCAATATTTTCTCATGAGATCGCCAGATGTATTCTCATAGCTACGAGACAACGAGGTCTTTTCTCAGAATTATGAGATTGTTTTTAATAATTACAAGATCTATTCTCATAGCTAGGAGAAAGTATCTTTAGATTATAATCACGAGAAAAGGTGTCGGATTTAGTTTTCCTTCTGAATGCAATTGGCTCCTGTATTACAGATTGAATCCGTCACTCAATAGGTTTTAACCACATGTTAAAGAACGTAAACACGATGCAAACAGCGACGACTAACAACCGGAAAACGTCCCCTGTTATTCCTTTAAATTCACTTTCTTTCCCTCCTGTTGTCTTTATTCTATTCTTTTATGTCCTGCTTTATCAGGTCTCGCACAGACAGGAACGACCCAACCTCTGAGCTCTTTGCCCCAAACACAGCGAGGCCGTCGGGCTTCATTCATACATTCAAGTTTCAAGGCTTTCATTGTCATGTGTGCAGAGCTACAGTGTAGATATGACACAGAACATCCAACAGAGCAACACAATAACACAGATACAATAGTACAGGTAAATACGAAATCAATATAACTAGTGCAAGAAGATTCTATATACAAGTAATTGGAATATGATATATTGGATAAATAATGTTGCAAACAGATGAATGTTATGGAAGTTCAGGTGTTTAACGGTCTGATGGCCTGTGGGATGAAACACGGCATCATCCGGGTTTAATGAACAACTTATGAAGCTCGGTTACTCTGAATGGAAATGATAAAACAGGATATATAGACGGGGGGCCGGCTGTGCACAGACGGGAGGGGGAGGGTTTGAGTTTGGGATTGCGGCGCTGCATTTGCATAAAGGGCAGGGCAGTTTGCCCAATGGTGGGAAAGGTTGGCATCACGCCTTTCAGACTGGCAGCGAGGGGAGACTGGAGAGAGAGACAGAGAGAGGGGGTGATGGGGGCGGGGGAGGTAGTCAATAGTGCATCCCTTGTTCAGAAAGAGGAGGTTCCTCTCTGTTGGCAGCAGCGACGGCTAAACCTCCAGTTTGATTGTGTGCTAGATTGGCCCTTTATTTGTCTGATTGCAAAGCGTTCAGCGGTGCATTAGCAGCTTTCTGCAGACGGCCACATGTCTCACAGTTTATACACCATAATACTTTAATGGTCAGATATTTGACTTGCATCACAGCAGCTCCATGTGTAACATCAACAGACAGATATCAAGACACAAAACGTGAGAAACAAACAACAAACATTTAACATCGCATCAGGATCAGAGAGAGAAGCTGCTCAGAGAGCCTTCTGCGTGCATCTGATCTGGACTCAGCTCTGTGTTCACTGAGAGCTAAATACAGAGCTTCAGTCTGACTTTATTGAATCGCGGGACCCTGTATCTCTGATTGGATGGTAGCAGTTAGATCGTGTCAGATCATCAGGCGGGTTTTTGGGGGAAGTTTCATCATGTCAGCGTCGGCCTCCACCGCAAGCGGCAAAGGTTAACGGTCGTGTTGATTTAGCTTGATGGTGATTCAGACGTGTTCCCGGCAATTTGTACCGGACACAAAGACAAACACAGGCCTGAGAGTGTGTGTGTGTGTGTGTGTGTTCCTGTGTGTGTGTGTGTGTGTGTTTGCGTATTTATTAATCTCAGAAAGAAGTATTCAAATAAAAAAGTACATAATAAACAAATGACCATACGAGAGAGATAACTTTCAGACATACGGGAAAGCCTGTTTATACACACACAGAGGCCTGAGACTCAGTGAGTGTGTGTGTGTGTGTGTGTGTGTGTGTGTGTGTGTGTGTGTGGTGATGTCATGCTCGTAGGGAGTGAAAGGGCTGATTATTTGGGCTGTTATTCCTGGCTCTGGCTCCGTGACGCTGTGTTTCTGCAGAGTCTCCCCACATCGAGGTAATGACCGCTGCTGAGGGTGTGATGCCGGGAAGCGCACGGCGACCGCAGACCTCCGTAACCCTTCTGCTCTCAACACCCCGATGGTTATTAACCGTGGGATGAGAAGTCGCCCTGTGTGTGTGCATTAAAGCAACTTTAGCATAAGTAAAGGGATTTCTTAAATCTCACACTGAACACTTTTTAGTTATATCTTTAACCCAGATGATTTGTCCAGGTTTCCCAACAGATGAAGAAGTGTCTGCTAAACATATGGGTGACGGCATATTGTTTAAAACGAGGTTAAGTGAGTTGTTGAACCTGAATGACATATTTGACTTTGTTTTAATATACGTATGTTTGCTTCTATATGATTGCATATGGAAATGAAGGTTAAGAGGGCAAGTAGAGGTATTCAAAACACATATCACGAATGGAGAGGGACATTATTTCTTTCTACTGGAAGCGACCATAACGTTTTTTGGAATAACCAAATCATGCTGTTTTTTGGTGCTCAACATCCTGAATATTTCTATTTGATGGAAGATTGCAGCCTTAAAAAAACATGGTCTGTTGGGTTCGGAGGTTAAACAAGTGTTTAGAAAGTTTACTTAAGTTAAAGCACCAATATATCTATCTACACATTTCTATCAAAAGGCCTGGATGTCTAATGTAATTGTTTTTATTTAACTTTTTGGTTGTTTTTTCTTACCAGCCAAATTCATCGTTAACCTGCTTGGCAATAAACCTGATTCTGATTCGCTAATGAACTAAAGAATAAGACGCCTCCTGTGACAGATATAGTCTCATTTATTACATTACTGTATTGTTTACACTGACTGTTAGGATTAGGGTTAGAAGTGGAAAGGGTCAGAGACATATTTTCTCATGATTACGAGATGAGACATCTTTAGGTAACACAAACATTTTTTCCGTTTGATGAAGTGTTGATGGTACTGAGAGAAAAACCCTTTCCCATAATGTCTTTGAAAATATCTGGTATTATCAGAATAACTCTCGTAATCATGAGAAATGTTAAGTGAAATGTGTCTTTGACTGTTTATTAGGGCTGTACCCGAATATTCGTTCATTGGAGTACTATTCGGGTTTCAATTACGTTATTCGGATACTCGTTTTTTTTGGCACTGCGGCTGCCAAATAGAATGTAATGAAATCTCCAATACCAACGTAAGAGCTTGTGCCTCTTCGGGGGGTGCTAACACTTAAACTTTATCGTTTACTTTCTCCGTCTTTATATGTAGATATTACTTTTTCTCCGTTAATCTCCGTCACGTTGTTTCCATAGCAACAACAACTTCCTGTCAACAGCGCTAACTCTCCTTCAAAATAAAAGCATGTCCATAAAAAATAGGAAGCCAAGCCAAATTACACTTAAGACATTTACAACTGCAACGAAAGTAACAAACACAATGCGATATCCTTTTCAATTTCAAAGAACACAAATTGGGTTACATTAAAAAATAACTATAAAACAACAATACTGTAGAATAACAAAATGGATGCCGTGAATAAAACCGTTTAGTTTACATAACTCACACAACCTCCACAAATACGTGCTGATTACTACCGAACATTTGATATACATTGTTTTTATATTCAGGGTTGTGAGAAACAGTATTTCGATCTCTCTGTCTGTACACACAAACTGGAAGATCGACATTAAAGTTGACTTTGACTTTTGAAGGGTCTCAAAGATTTTTCCTCAAAAGTACGAGATATTTCCAAATGATTACGAGATGGGACATCTTTGTGTTTGCTTTAGGTAACATGAAGCTTATTTCTGTTGCGTATCATGTTTAATAATTGTATTGATGGTACTGAGAGAAAAAACCTTTCCCATAATATCTTTGAAAACATCTGGTATTATCAGAATACATCTCGTAGGCAAGGCAAGTTTATTCATATAGCACCTTTCAGCACCAGGCAATTCAAGCTGCTTTACAAAAATGAAAGACATTCAGACAAAGGCATTTAAAAACAGTAAAAGATAATCAAAGAAACATTAAAAGAAAAACGTAATCATGAGGGTCTCAATACGTTTGTTTCCTCAGAAGTACGAGGTATTTCCAAATGATTACGAGATGGGACATCTTTGTGTTTGCTTTAGGTAACATGAAGCTTATTTCTGTTGCATTCCATGTTTGTGTTGAGCCAAACACGTTTCCCCGCTCTGATGGACACTGTTACAGTTCTGATGAAATGCAACGAAGCAGACATGGATCTCCATCTGACAGCTAACCGGTTTGAGTCGTGGTGTCGGTGTCAGATAACCAGGAGGATCTTTTAAATCTCTTTCCATGCATCGACGCTAGGGCTGCACGGTATTGAAAAAAACTGACACCGCGATTTTTTCCCCCCCTGCGGTATATATTGCGTTTTTTTTTAACCTGTTAAGCCCCAAAGTCCACGCGGGTACTTTACTTTTTTTTTCACGACAGTGTCTCAGGGGATCGTAATATTTAAGAACCTATTAATGTGTTATACCAGATTAACGGAAATAATCTCAGCTAACTGACGATACAAACTATTTTTACCAAAACAAAACACAAGTCTCATAAGAAGCATCTAAATGACCCCTGAGCGAAAAATGCTAACGCACTTTGGCACAGAACTCAAGATAAAAGATACCCTTATTACTTATCGTAGCTGCACATACAAGATATCCGATTAAAGCTGAGGTTCCACAGATTATTTAGGTATATATTATCATCACTGAGTGATCTGATCTCGCAACAGGGAAAGCAAACACAGACATCACAACACGTACCTTTACGGAGCTTCTAGGGGAGATGTCTCACCGTAGCTGTCAATCTGATCAAAAGACGTGTTCAATGGCATTAAAACGAGAAAGAAAAAACGCGGCTGAATCGGTTAATCCATAGGTTTTTAACGTCTCTGTATAAAAAAAATGATTTAATTTATAATCCATAATTCAATTTTTATGTAAATATCGCAGCGCAAAAGTTAGCTGCTAATGGTAGCCACCAGAGTGGCTGCTGCTTCCGGTCTTGGCATGTTGCTTACCCTCAAATAAGGGGGTTCATCTGTGAATGAAGAAGAGTGGTAAGGGATCCAAGAGATTAAACGTATTTGTTACGACCCATTAAACTATAGGAAGCTTCTTGGAAGTAAATCTTCATTCTCTCCGGTATTGTCCTCCTGTGTCTCGCTCATTTTTTACCAGTGTTTTGATGGTCTGCAAACTAGCGGGGCGGGGCCTGCTGTGATCTGATCAAGAATGATTGTGATTGGTAGTTTGCTGTGCATGCAGGGGAAGTTCTACACACACCAACACATAAACAAATAAGGAGTGAGAGTGACGCGTAGCCAAAACCGGAAGCTGCATACACTCTGGTGGCTACCATTAGCAGCTAACTTTTGGGCTCCGATTTTTACATAAAAATTGAATTATGGATTATAAACAATTGCTTCAAAGCCACAGATACATTATCAACTTATGGATCAACCGATTCAGCCGCGTTTTTTCTTTCTCGTTTTAATGCCATTGAACACGTCTTTTGATCAGATTGACAGCTACGGTGAGACGATCTCCAGTAAAAGCTCCGTAAAAGGTACGTGTTGTGATGTCTGTTTGCTTTCCCTGTTGCGAGATCGGATCGCTTAGATACTATACTTAAATAATCTGTGGAGTCTCAGCTTTAATCGGATATATTGTATGTGCAGTTTCGATAAGTAATAAGGGTATCTTTATTTTGAATTCTGTGCTAAAGTGCGTTAGCATTTAAAAAAAAAGAAGAATAAAACCGCACGTCCCTGCGGTGTGAATACCGCGCATGCGCATACCGCGGTTATCGCCATGACACGGTATATCGTTCAGCCCTAATCGACGCCTTCAAACGGGGACGATCAGAAAATACAATCGTGCCGTCTGAGCTCTCGTTGTGTGTGAAAAAAGCTGACTTTGGCATTTCACACTCGTCACTTTGAAAAGACGAGCAAAGCCCTGCAGCTTTGTGAGGCGGCAAGTTAACGCATGAACCTGAAGCACCTTCTCAGTTCACGGTGTGTTGAAATGTTAATCCCAATAAAGTATCTGTTCATTAGACGGGTTATGGTGTAACACTCTGCTCTGCTTTGAGTCTATTGATGAGTTTAATTCCCTGTGATGTGTGTCAACCACAGTACATCAAAGATAATGAAGAAAGGTACCACGCACTGGCTGCTTATGTGACATTATATCTCACTTCAATGTTCTGGACATCTTCATAAAAAATGAATCAGCTCCCGTCCAACAGAAATAGAAATGCAGGATCAAAGAGAATGAATTTGCTAAATGCATTTCTTTGTTGCCCGCCAGGCGCGTTGTGTTTACCGATTACAGAACTGGTTTTTACCACGGTAGAAAATGAACACCTGCCACCGGCCAAATGCTGCTGAAACCGGGCTGAGTTCGTCTCCTCTTGCAGACTCGTTGGCAGGCGCGTTATTTGGATCTCCGTCGATAAGGTTATTTTATTCACCGTATGAGTTTTGAATTGTTATATTTAAAGATTCCATTTGGTTTTTATTGGCTATTCTTCTTAGGGTTCGGAATACAAACAGATTCAAACACTTACGTTGCAAGTAAAACACTTTAAACCAACAGAAACCCAACACTGTACAATTATTGCCCTGCAAGCAGCAGCAGGGAGCCTGCCTTATACTAATTAAAACATCATTTACTTCATATTACTCTTGTTGCACATACATTTAGGTAAGATATTTGTAAAACCTATTCCATCTGAACTCTGAAATGGTGTATCCCAGAGCATCATGAGTTTCCATAACTCCACAAATAGCATCAAGGCAACAAACGTTATATTAATCTCATTGGATTTTAGTAGAAGAAGCTCTTGGGTTGCTAACTTCAGGGTCGGCCTACACAAATACGTCATCATTGCACCGCTCTTATGAGTTTATTCCACCTCAACAAGCTTTGATAAGAATACTTTGCTGCCGAGCTTTAGTGGTTTCCATTTGGCATCATTTTTGCTTATGCTCAAATTAAGAGTGTCCGTCTATCACCAAAATGGAGTCGGCCGTGAACAGATCGGCCCACGATGTACAAATCCAAAATCAAAAGGCCTTAACCTCTCGGTACGGTCAGTCGTATCAGCGTTGCTCAGAGTGTGTTGGCAGCAGTGAGTGTGTGTGTGTGTGTGTGTGTGTGTGTGTTGGCACAGTGAGAAACACATGAGTCATGCCCGGGCACGGCCACACACACTTCTGAGAGACGCAGGGCGGCGTCTTCATACGACAACACATTCTTTGGAGACAGCAGCAGAGCTTGACTGTGTGTGTGTGTGTGTGTGTGTGTGTGTGTGTGTGTGTGTGTGTGTGTGTGTGTGTGTGTGTGTGTGTGTGTGTGTGTGTGTGTGTGTGTGTGTGTGTGTGTGTGTGTGTGTGTGTGTGTGTGTGTGTGTGTGTGTGTGTGTGTGTGTGTGTGTGTGTGTGTGTGTGTGTGTGTGTGTGTGTGTGTGTGTGTGTGTGTGTGTGTGTGTGTGTGTGTGTGTGTGTGTGTGCAAAAGCAGGTAATATGCACCATGAGGCATGCAGGTACACAAAGCCCTGATTTCCTGCAGCAGAATCAACAAGCTCCATGTGGCGTTAAGCTGGGTCTAACAGTGGAGGAAGTAAATAGGTCCTATACTTAAGTAAAGGCAGCAATACCACAGTCTAAAAACACTCTATTATAAGTCCTGAGTTCCAGATGGTATTTAGTTAAGAGTATTATCAGCTTGTTCCCTCGTGCATACAGGGCAGCAACTGTTATTGTCTGTTTGTATGCTGCTGTGTCGGGTTTGAAGTGTTTAACATGTACACTTGTTGTTTGTTTCTGTTTGCTTTGAGAACTATTGGAAGAAAAGCCAATTCGGCTGCAAGAGATCCGGCCAAAAACCCAAATCCGATCTTTAAATATGACATTTTAGAATCATACGGCAAACATTTCCTCAAACAAGATCCGAAACAATGAGTCTGAGAAAGTCTGCATACTATGTGTAACTATGGAGTAGATTAGAAGTATATATATATATCAGACAAACACATGAAGTTGTTTTTAAAAAAGTACCTACAAATGTTGTTACCTCGGAGAAGCAGTGGAGTAGAAGTACAAAGAGGTTAATACTCAAAATGAACCTTAAGTTGAGTACTTTTACACAAGGCACTAAAGCCACATCCCTCCTCTGAACTGACGTCATTGCCCTCATCGATCCTGGCGTCTGCACGTTCCAACAGGCCATCACATATTGTTTTATTACATCTCTATCATAAAAACTAAACCGCCTCGAGGGGCTCTCATTCCTTCCAGAGTGTATCTTTGATTAGCTTGAAGAACACAAACCCCTCAGTGTCTCCGTGGTTTGATGAGAACATGATTCAATTCAAAGCTTTATCATCATGTGCACATTAGCTCCAGTGTAGATATGGAAACGACTGAAGTCCCCCAACAGAGCAACATGAATACATATAGGACAGAGAACAGAAGAAATAGTGCAAGAAGAGTCTGATCTGTGTTGAGTTGAGAGAGATTTAATAAAACGCTGTCTGCTGGCCTGTTGGAACGTGCAGACGATATATCGATGAGAGCAATGACGTCAATCCAGAGGAAAAGTGCTCAACCTAAGCTCCATTTTGAGGTGCTTTTACTGACTTTCTACTCCACTGCTTCTACTCAGAGGTAAAAACACTTGTAGGTACTTTTTTAAAAACAATTTCATGTGTTTGTCTGATATATATATATACTTCTAATCTACTCCATAGTTACACATAGTATGCAGACTTTCTCAGACTCATTGTTTCGGATCTTGTTTGAAGAAATGTTTGCCGTATGATTCTAAAATGTCATATTTAAAGATCTGATTTGGGTTTTTTGCCGGATCTCTTGCAGCCGAATTGGCTTTTCTTCCAATAGTTCTCAAAGCAAACAGAAACAAACAACAAGTGTACATGTTAAACACTTCAAACCGGACACAGCAGCATACAAACAGACAGTAACAGTTGCTGCCCTGTATGCACGAGGGAACAAGCTGATAATACTCTTAACTAAATACCATCTTGAACTCAGGACTTGTATTTGTAATAGAGTACTTTCTTTTGTATTACTACTTTTACTTCAGTGTAGTATCTATATACTTCCTCCAGCTTAACGCCACATGGACCTTGTTGATTCTGCTGCAGGAAATCAGGGCTTTGTGTCCCTGCATGCCTCATGGTATGGGTGGAGAGACTCTGTTGATGGAGCTCTGGAGGTGGAGGAGGCCGGTTGGTTTTCACGCAGGCAGCGGAGCCCTTTTGTGGGGCAGGAATGTGCCGTGCGTGCCTCTCAGCTGGTCCCCCCCCTGCAGGGCACGTTAGCACGAAGCCACCGCAAATTGCTTGCACATTTTTCACACATAGTAACGTGCTGGTTTGTAAACTCGGAGAAGTGCAACCAACCGAGTTCTGGGGGTCTTTACGCATCACTGGCACCCCCAAAATGTACTTTTTCCACCCGGTCTTTTTCTAAGGATGAACACGACACAATGATACTTTGATGAGGATTGTTCTTGCAATACAGCAGCCTCATTGACAACATCACCAAGGAGACGTGGTTAGGAGAAGCGGCCATTTAACATACCTTTACAACCACTGAAGACAACATGTTTCAAGACCCTATTATCAACATTTGATTTGCAATTAATTTCAGGAATGACTACAAATTGCTTGCAGATTTTTCACACATAGTAACGTGCTGGTTTGTAAACTCGGAGAAGTGCAACCAACCGAGTTCTGGGGGTCTTTACGCATCACTGGCCCCCCAAAATGTACTTTTTCCATCCTGTCTTCTTCTAGTTATTAACATGGCTTACACGATACAATGATACTCTGATGAGAAATGTTCTTGCAATGCAGCAGCCTCATTTACAACATCAGCAGGGAGACATTTTTAGAAACGGACATTTAACATACCTTTAAAATCACTGAAGACAACATGTTTAAAACCCTTTAACGTACATTTGATTTGCAATGTAACTGCGTATTTCATTTCAGGTTTGACTACAAATGACATGCACATTTTTCACACATAGTAACGTTCTGGTTTGTAAACTCGGAGAAGTGCAACCAACCGAGTTCTGGGGGTCTTTACGCATCACTTGTGTGGGGTGTTTGAACCTCTTTTCCCCTCTTGTCTTTAAAATACTATCATGTGTCTGACCCCCGAATTATTCCAACGATTAACATGGATTTCACAATAAGATGACACTTTATTATCTGGAATTGTTCTTGCAACACAGCAGCTCCATTTGCAACATCAAGAAGCAGAAATATGTAAGGCAAGAAATGAGGAAACATTACAGAACAGTCGCTGATGTTCAAGACCCTTTAGCGTACATTTGATTTGCAATAACTGCGTATTTAACTTCAGGATTGAATACAAATTGCTTGCAGATTTTTCACACATAGTAACGGGGGAAGTGCAACCAACCCTGTTCTGGGGAACTTTACGCATCACCTGCCCCCCAAAAAATGACTCAGAGCGTGGGGTGTTTGGACGTACTTTCCCCTCGGTCTTTAAAAGATAATCATGTGTCTGAACCCCTGAAAGGTTCTAATGATTATCATGTGGGCTGACGCGGTATGAGGACACTATTGCAACACAGCAGCTCCATTAGCAACATCGAGTAGTACAAATATTTAAGGCAAGAAACAAGGAAACGTTACAATCACTGAAGACGACCTGTTTAAGACCCTTTAATGTACATTTAATCCGGGGTTAAACTCTGTCGTTCATTTAAGATTGGCTACAAATTGCGTGCAGATTTTTGAGGTGCTGGTATGTCCAGCCAGCACTATGTGAGTTCTTTCACCTGCACCCCCAAAATGACTCAGTGTGGGGTGTTCAAAAGTACATCCCCCCCCCTGTCTTTCAAATATAATCATGTTTGTTTCCCCAGAATAGTCCTAATGATTGTGACGGGGGCTTACGGCACTATAATACTGTTCTGGGAATTTGCGTTGCAACACAGCAGCTCCATTTGCAACAACAAGGCATCGTCTCTGCTCTTCATGCATCACCTGACCTCCTCAATGACTCAGAGTGTTATGATTTCCTGTATTTCAAATATAAACATGTGTCTATCACCTGAATGCTGTAAGAAACCTAAATGATTACACGATACCAGAATCAGAAGACCTTTATTGTCCTTTTACTTAACGACATTTCACAGACTTCTGAGGCAAGAGGTAATTACATGTTAATTGAATGAACACATTTGACTGCTATATGTTGTTGGCAAGCCGTTTTCACTGTTTCTTCAGACACTAGCTTTGATATTAAAACAACAGCAAGCTAGAGAAGACGTCAGGATCCACGTCACTGCGACGTCCCATCTTCTAGACCCCTAAATGGCTATTTCATAAAGGTAGAAAGGGCTGCAGGAAGTGAAGAAAAGAACTAGTTGTTTTCACTCATATTGCAGGTGCGATATGTTTCGTGATCTCAGAGGGATTCATCATTTCTGGAACCTGTTCATCGAAAAGTGTTAAAATTATCATAGTGTGATTATTTTAAATACTCTCTGCAGCTCGAGAATACATTCAGATATTTTCCGCCCTTTTTGAATCATCAAAACATAATCGGGTCTGGAGACATGACTCCATTTTCCAAGTACGTCAAAAGGCCGTTACTTTCTTTGCTTCACTGAACCCATATGTTGTGTTCAGGGTCCTGGATCTACTGAACTTAGTGTTTTTAGCTTCATACTTCTATGGCTTTTTCTCGTTATATGGAATATACTGTATAATATATATAAGATATGATATAAGACACGTTTTGTCTTAACCACATTTTGCCATTACTGCATTTGTTGGATGCACCAGTTTTGGATAACATACCCACCTCTTGCATCTTTACACTCTGAATGAGTGAATCTGCATCTCCTCCCCCTCGGTTCTGGCTCCGGGCTGGGGTCAGGGGTCGGGAGGGGGGGGGGGGGTGAGGGTCGGGATCTGTCAGGGGTCGGGGACTCTGGGCTGGGCAGGAGAGGAGCTGATGAAGGGCCCGGCGGCTCCGAGGCCCTCAGGTCAGCCGGACCAGCGTTTAATTGGTCTAACGAGAGGCAGCGTTGGATAGGTCGGAAACACAGGGCATTGTGGGTCAGGAACAGAAAGGGCTGCAGTTTTTGAACTTGACTTAAGTTAAAGATATTATTAGTGATGTGGGAACCCTTTGAAATGGTTAAATCAATTAGGTTTTCATTATTTGGTTTGATTTGGAGTACATTTTTTCTTCAAAAGTCGTTGTGGAGTGTAATGAAGTACAATTGTTATGTTATTGCACCTTACGAGTACTTTTAGTCTTGGTACCATACGTTTATTTTGATGCAAGTACTTGTAGTTAATATCTCGAAGGCAAGACCTTTAATTGAGTATTTTAGCATAAAAGTACTTCTTCCACCTCTTTTCAAAAGTCAGACACCGATCTAATATCCCAGGGGTTTACATCTATTTGATTTGACTGCCTTTTACGTTTTAAATTGTTCTTATTTAACATAATTATTTGCACCATTGACGTTTCATGTAAAAATATATAGCATACATTTCCTGATCATTAACAGACTGACATTCTTGTAGCTCTGCAGTGTTTCACAATAACGTGGCTGTAAACGGAATAATAGAAAGAGACCAGTTCAATTACAATATTATGTCTTTATCGATATTTTCATTAACATTTAGATTTATTTTTGGTGGAGTTAATTATAAGCATGCAGTAAAATAAGATCATTTAAAGTTGATAACCCCCCGGATTATTAGCTGATTTAACCGACAGCCCCTCTCAGTGCTGCGGAGCTTGGCAGCCCCTCATGAAGCCCCTGTTTCCCGGAGTAAAAGCCTTTCTCTCCTGAAAGAGTTAATCTGAAGTTGGCAGCCAACTCTCAGACGTGCGGAGAATAAAAAAATAAAGGCTTCAAAATCATTCCTTTTGTCTCTGTTTAAATCGAGCTGGACTGTTTTGTGCAGCATTTTTCAAAATGCAATCGACGCTTTTGCAACAGAACAAGGGGCGTAAAAATCACAATCACCAAAATACCATAACGGCATGATAATGAAACTTACGTAATTAAGCTATTTGTTTTAAAAAGGCACGATTTGTGGTGTTTTTAATAAGACACAAACAGGTCCAGATCTTAACACCTAAAATATTGAATATTCATGCGTCCTCCGGGTCAAGGCCTGACACGTTCATCCACTCGGTAGAAACACATTTTAAACAGATGTTTCGTTTTAATCGACGTCGGGTTTTAGTTTCGATGCGAGCCACTCTCTTTTTTTATATCCATGTTATTCCTGGCACTCTCCGTCCATGATGTCTTCACTCTTTTTTATTCATATTTCAAGAAGAGAGAGGAAAAGTGATGGCGCATTTGTAATAGTTTGGCTGAGTGTTCCCGCCTTCTTAACGGATCATATGTGTGGGAACGAGCAGAGGAACATGTACTAAAGGACTTTAACACTGAGTTTATTAGAGAGTTTTATTGATCACTTACAGGCCCAATAATAATAAGTTTTATCTCTGGGGCTTTTACGGTGAAAATATAACACGCCGGAAACGCGATTTTGTTTGTGGGGCACGCGTACCGCTATTCCGTGCACGTGTGGAAATATCATTAAGTAAACAGCGACAGATAATTCGAAACAAACGCAAATTAAAGCTGGAGGCCTTCATTTAATTCCCAGGTGAGATTATGACTTGCTTTGACAGCATGAATAAGGTTTTAATAAAGCAAAGTTAGTGAGACAGTTAGTACAGAGGAGACATATCATTTCACCCACAGAGGCTCTGGATGTTTCCACTGCCTCCAGAAACAATCTGCATAACAGTTATTCCGGGATGCTTTGAGTCCCTTTTCTCTGCACGTGGAAGGCAAACAGCATATAAGGAAAATGACTTAAAGCCCCTTGTAGTGAAATTGCAGTGACATGTGAATGCTGCATTATTTGCATTTTGGCAGGGTCACCCAGAGAGACTTAACGTGAGCAGCAGACACACAGGAGACGCGTTCAAGTGTTTGTGTGAATTGCACAACAAATCCTTTATCCTTTATTTGAGTAAAAGTAGAAATACTCTCTGGAAATACTCACAAGTACTCCGTTACTTGAGTAGAGAAACATAAGTATTATTAGCTAAGTGTATCAAAAGTGAAGGTACTATGCAGACGGGCTCCTTCCACAGTATTTTAATATGATAGATGTTATCATTGTAGGTTGTCAATATTAGATACTTTCATTGTAATAATATGAATTTATTATGAAGAAAGTAGTAACTATGAGTGTTAAATGAGTAAAAAGTACAATATTTGCAGTGTTTTGGAAGTATAAATTAGCATCAAATAGAAATACTTTGGTACAACTTTCTCAAATGACTACCTAATTATAGTCCTTGAGTTAATAATACCTTCTTCCACCGGTATTGCAGGTGTTGATGGGTAAATAACTATATTTATCTCTTCTCACACACACACTCACACACACACACACACACACACACACACACACACATGCGCACACACACGCACACACACACACGCACACACACACCACAACGAGCTTCCCTTTGTGTGGAGGTGTGTGTCCGCTGTGTGAACAGATGATGGCTGTGAGTCGGTGTTTCATTTCAAGATGAAGCTGAAATACATTTGCGATTGTCGTGCGGTCGGGATGTTTATTAGTGAGAGAATAGAGTGGCTATTGTTCGGGTGTGTGTGCATTGTTTGCATAATGCCATGTCGCTTTGGTGAGAGGAGAAGGTCAATAACCTCGATCATTATTTAAAGACTTACACTTCCTTGGCATAAGCTCTGGCTTTTCTCTTTGGCAGTTTGTCATTTTCTTAGAGCTGCAGCTAACCATCGTTTTCATTATAGTTTATCTGATGCTTACGGTCCCGATTGATCCTTTTGTCTATACAACCTCGCACACTGTGCCAGGAACGCATCAGATCTGTACGGCTTGTTGGTGCTTTTGCTTAGAAATAACGGTAACGGCAGGCTTTTAATCAAAACAGTTGCCAGTGTATTTTCTGTTGTTGGAATAATGGACTGCTATTTCAATTAGTCTGTCCATTATCTTCTTTTAAATCGGTTGGTGGTGTTCGAAAACAGTGTTTCCCAAAGCACAAGAGAACGTCCTCAAATGTCCCGTCCACAACTTGGTAGTTTACTGTCTTTAAAGAATAAAACACCCCAGGAAATATTCACATTTAAGCAGCTCGAGACGGAGAATTGTAAAGTTTCTTCCTTTGAAAGATTACCTGAAGCCAATTAATGGATTAGCAATTACTGTAATAAAGGATTTCAACCAATGGATAGAATTTGAATTGCTTGTTTTGTGACCATCCGTCCTCAACAGATACTCAGTTTTGGATCACACACGGCGAAAGGAAAACACCAAACGATTGTTCAGACGTCGAACCTCGAAACCAGTTTGGTGTTTTTGCGATCGGTCGATAATTAAAATAGTTGCCGTTGAATGTTCTGTGGATGGAATAATCCGGTTGCTCTTAATCTGTCCAGTAATTTCTTTATGAATTGTTAGTGGTTTGGCCATGACGTGTCAGAAACTGGTGAAACATGTGGATCAGTGTTTCCCAAATGTCTTCTTTTGATATTTAGTTTAATGTCATAAAGGAGTTAAAAAAGCAGTCTTTGATCGCATTTATGAAGTTCATAAGATACTCGAAAACTCGGGTGAAAATGCTATTTAAGGCAAAATATCAAATGTTTCGTACTTTAACAAACTCCTAGAGATTTGATCAGATTGACTTCAAATGTGGACAGATATCAACATTTGTTTTTAATCTTTCCATTATTTGTCTTGATGTCTATCGGCTAATGGTTTGGTTGATAACATTTCAAAGCCCAAGATCACGTCCTCTACTGTCTTCTTTTGTCTTCAACCCAAAGATATTCAGTTGTCTGTAAAGAAACTAGAAAATGTTGATAACTCTTTATGGTTATACCAGGCTGCCGTCTTTGAATGCAACCCTGAATCTGAAACTCATTGAATTATAACTTTTGTTTTATTCATGCCAAAGGAAAGCAGCACATCCGCATTGTTGAAGCGGAAACCCGGACACTAGTTTGGTATTTCTTCTTTAAAAATGTGTCGATTATCCAAATATTTGCAGTCTATTTTTTGGTTCATCGACTAACCCGATCAGCTGTACTCCGTCCACTCCATGTATTGTTAATGGATCAAGTCCTAGATGACATCGTTGAGGTCTGTCGCCTTGTTTTGACCGTGCTCTAAGATACAACTCCGTTTTATTGGTTTAGTTTGGAGCCCAGAGCCGCTTTGGTGCAGCAGCACTTTAGCTCCAGACTCTCTGTCTGCGTGGCAGGTGCGACTCTGAATGACACCACGCCACGACGAGGCAACGTGGCAGCCCTCGCCAAAACCCTTTAGGGGGGTCGTTGTTCCAAAGAAACACCACAAATGTGGGTTTTGGATTTCGTGTGAGACGTCAAACACTCAATCCTGAATGTCCTCTTCCAACATGAGAGTAGCATGCTAACAAAGGTATCCCAGCTGTAGCTGTGAACATGACAGGATGTGTGATTACCTAGAAGAGCACCAGGACTGTTTGAGGCATATGATAGCTATGTGATTAACATGATGATTCAGCCTCTATGGAGATAGACATCAAGCATGCTCATTTCTGACGTGGAGCAAACATTGAATACTGCTTTCTATTCCTCCATCTTGTGACTGTGTGACTCCCTCTCTTGGATATCAGCATGTGAAGGACACTGTTCAGGAACTAGTCTCTGTATGTGATGACTCCTTCCATTCTGGAGAGGATCAGAAACACATGGATCCTGAGGCTGAAGCTCACGCCGGTGACGAGAGATATTTTTCCGGTGACCGTTTACGTGACGTTCGATACCTTGAAATCCTCAGACCTCTAAATCATGTCGTCACCGATGTGTGTGAGCGGCGCCTCTTTGTTTGCGCTGGTAAACCCAGGAGCAGCTGCCGGTGGAGGGTGTGCAGGGAAGTGTGTGTCCTCTCTCTGCCATCCTCTGCCAAGGTGGCATTATGCAAGGGGGAGAAAGAGAGGGGCGAGACAGACAGACAGAGAGAGAGAGAGAGAGGGGGGGGAGGCGAGGGTGATGGCGGCCATAGTAAAGATGGAGGAGGGCTGCAGGAGAGGACGTGCTCCCTTGAACTTTGCCTCGGTGTCAGAGTGGAACTTGTCGATTTGGCAAATTGTGCGACGTCGGACAAGGCTGGCGCTCTCCCCTACACTCCCACCTGCTCTCCCCCCTCTGTATCTCCCCCCACTACACCCACCCCCTCTCTCTCTCCTCTGTCTCTTTCCCCTCCCTTTCAGCTCTTGAAGCGCATTGGCTGGGCTACAGGCGTCTTGTTGCCAAATAGGTGGGCCTTATATCGGCGTTGGCAGCGGCTCAAGCGATGGTTAGGGAAAGAGCGCGGAGAGGACGAGAGACGGCGAGCGAGGCAGAAAGGGAGAGAGAGAGAGTTGGAGAGAAAAGGGGAAAAAAGAAACGGCACTCGGCTCTGCCAGCGGTCGTATTCGCTCGTCCAACATTGATTCGGCTCTCTGGTTTTTTCTATTCTGCTCTCCCTGGCCCCCCCATCTGTGTGTGTGTGAGAGTGTGTGTGTGTGTGAGCCTTGCGCCGGGCCCAGGGATCAGAACAGACACCACTTACACTTTGCCAAGGATTTTTTTTTTTTTGTCAAGGTTCATTTTTTTGGTGTTTTTTTGGAAAGCACAAAGGACTGGTTATTTTAAGTCCTTCTATTTTTGAAGTCGTTTAAAAAACAATGCGTTACTGTTCAAAATGACTATTTTTACTCGACAAGTTTTTATCTTTTTTGGTGTTTTTGTGTGTCATGAGCTTCTGGCTGTGATCCCATCACAGTGAATTTTCCTCGTCCGATTACATTTTCTCTTCGGTTTTTAAACTTTGCCCCGGTGCTTTTTCACTGAGCAGCATATTCAGCTAATTAGTTTTTACAACCTCCCCAAGTTTTTTTTTTTTTTTCATCTACTAATTCTCCACAGCGTGCCAAAGCAGCGTTTACATTGGGGAGCGCGGGAGAAAAAAAAAAAAAAAAAAAAAACTGGTGCAGGAGATTTTTTTTTCACTTTAAACGCTGTGCCAAATTTATGATGAGAGTGCAAAATGGTAACTACCAGGCCGTCTGTCTTCCTGTAGCCGTGTGGTTTTCTTTCTGCCTGCTTTCAGTGTGTAGTGGAAATGTGAGTCTGGTTGCAGCTCCCATTGCATGGTCGCTCAGATAGGAAATGGTATGGCTGATCTGTTAGCGGCACATTTCAACAGTGGTCTCGTGGCGAAGCGTCCGGTGTGCGGCCCCCCCGGCACGGGAGCGCTGTGGCGAGATCTGGGCTTTGTTGCCCAGAGATATGTAGTGAAGGTATTACGGAGCAGCACAATAACTTTCTCTTTTAGCTGGAAGGAAAACTGGGAGCGCAACTTGGCTCAGCTTTCCCGTTTTCACTTCTGTGTCGTCTCTGTCTTTATTTAGGAAAAGGAGGCTTTGCATTTTACTGTTGGGATTCATGTTCTTGCTAATTGATGTAAACCGTACATTTTTTAAATTAATTTTGTGGGCATTTCTAATCTTTTTAATTGTATATTTATTTCAGTTTTAATTTTCATTTATTCAACAATTAAAATGTTGGTTAATTGCTTTATTTTTTGTATGTTTTAATTTATATTTTATGCTTTATAATTGTAAATAACTATTTAATGTTTTGACGTATTTAAAGAGAAAATTATTTAAATGTATTTTGGGAATTTTGCAAATATTTATATTTAATGAACTTGCATTTAAAATAATTTTACAAACAATAATCATATTTTTAATTATCACATATTTAGTAAATTGTCACCATGGCCTCCTTTTCAATTCAATTGTTTTGAAATGCTTAATTGTAAGGATTTGCCGTTTTTCAAAATAAAAGCCTCTTCTCCCTCCTAACACCCTCTCCCTCTCTCTCTCTTTCCTCAGGATGAATTTCACCCCTTTATCGAGGCCCTCCTCCCCCATGTGCGTGCCTTCTCCTACACCTGGTTCAACCTGCAGGCCCGCAAGCGCAAGTACTTCAAGAAACACGAGAAGAGGATGACGAAGGACGAAGAGCGCGCGGTGAAGGACGAGCTGCTGGGCGAGAAGCCGGAGATCAAGCAGAAGTGGGCGTCGCGCCTGCTGGCCAAACTCCGAAAGGACATCCGGCCGGAGTTCAGGGAGGACTTTGTGCTCACCATCACGGGGAAGAAGCCCCCCTGCTGTGTGCTGTCCAACCCCGACCAGAAGGGGAAGATCCGGCGCATAGACTGCCTCCGACAGGCGGACAAAGTGTGGCGCCTGGACCTGGTGATGGTCATCCTGTTCAAGGGGAGTCCGATGGAGAGCACGGACGGAGAGAGGCTGGTGAAGTCTCCGCAGTGCTCCAACCACGGGCTCTGTGTGCAGCCGCATCACATCGGGGTCGCCGTGAAGGAGCTGGACCTCTACCTGGCTTACTTCGTGCACTCGCCAGGTACACACACACACACACACACACACACACACACACACACACACACACACACACACACACACACACACACACACACACACAGAAAGAGAGAGGCACACACATTCAGGAGTGAGCATTGTCACACACACACACACACACAGAAAGAGAGAGGCACACACATTCAGGAGTGAGCATTGTCTCACACACACACACACACACACACACACACACACACACACACACACACACACACACACACACGTCTACCAGTGAGCATTGTCACACACCCTTTGATGGAACAGTCTGAATCACAGCGGGGAAATGTCAGCGCAGACAAACGGCAGAAGAAGATGCTGATGGAGAAACCACAATCAGTGCACATCAATGGAACACAAATACCACGTAATGAGGGAAACCTAAAATTAGTTCTAAAGTCATGATAGTAAATGATCAAAATACTACTCAGGTAGAAGTACACGTGTAAAAGTAATCCGTTCACTATTCTGTTTTTATTACAAACAAATCGTATCATTCTAATCTTGTAGTCCATCAACGTGCAGCCTCATAGAGTAGGTCAGCAGCACTGGACTGCCTCATATCCTCGGTTCCACTAGTGTGTGTGTGTGTGTGTGTGTGTGTGTGTGTGTGTGTGTGTGTGTGTGTGTGTGTGTGTGTGTGTGTGTGTGTGTGTGTGTGTGTGTGTGTGTGTGTGTGTGTGTGTGTGTGTGTGTGTGTGTGTGTGTGTGTGTGTGTGTGTGTGTGTGTGTGTGTGTGTGTGTGTGTGTGTGTGTGTGACTGTAGCCCCCCCACACACACATCATGTCACACACTGTTTCTAATGAACGGCGAGGACATTTTAAACGGCCAGTCTGCGCAGGATTTAGAATAAAACACATTTCCGTTGAGACGTGTTTGGACGTGTTTCCCGTGACTCAGTGGATATCCCGGCTGTAGAGTGTGTGTTTACCTCGGGGTGTGTTTGCGTTCGAACATTTGCTCAAGTATTTTGTGCGCAAATTTGTTTAAATCCAAATGTGCATGTTCTCCACTGCCATCAGCAAACAATAGCATCTGCAAACCTGTTCGAGTGTGTGTGTGTGTGTGTAATCCATGTGTGTGTCGGTAGCAGTGTGTGTGGGTTCTTTTGTGTGTGTGTGGTGGTCTGGAGAGTGCAGTGACAGCTGGCTCAGGCCCAGGTAGTTTAGGACACACACACACACACACTCTGTTTGTTTTCGAGATGTTTTTATTTTTAAATAGTCGTGGTGAAAATGTTTCCGTCTCCCGTTAGAGCGACCCGCTTTAGAAGTGGGAATATTAGGTTTGTTAGAATAATATATTTACTCATTCTTTGTCGAACTAAATAGCAAAATGTAAAATATTGAAGCTAAATTAACATAATTATATTAAATCATTAACAATGTGTGTTAATGCCAAACAATGGAAAAAATTAAGCTTATATTTAATTAATGTATTATTTATTGTTTGTTATTAATTATGTATTTTAAGCTGATCAAATGCTCTACTCATTACTCGTGTCACCGCACTGAGAACAGAACAGTGTTAATCACAGTTTTCATAGTTCTGTTTTTCAACCATATTTCGAGTAATACTTACACATAATGGAGAAATACAATAATAACAAGAAATTAAATTAATAGTATTTTTGTGTTATTGAAAGTGTGTCTGAATCTCATACTCCCAGACGCTTGGACCCTAAATGTGTTTTTGGGTTAATATTCCAATGATCTTCCACTTTGCTCGTTCCCTCAGTCTGTGTCCGAGGGTCAGGTGACTGCAGGTGGAGTCATGTGACCTCCTCCTCCCGTACTGTTTCAAGTCTTTAGTCCTCCTCCTTTTGCCAGGGAGTGGCCGTTTCTCAATCGCGAGGATGCTGGCTTGGTAGTCGCGTACTTCCAAGTCACTTCCTTCAGAAACAAAGCCAGTATGCTTCCAAGCCACGGCTTCGGAAAACGAAGAAGAATGGAACAGGCTAACAAGTGTGCCACTCTCTCTAACGGTTTCAACATAAACTGTACCGAAAATAAATACCTCACGATGTCTATCTATTTATGAACTTGCTTTACTTTCAGGAACACATTTTTGGTGAAAACAAACAAATGTAACAAAGTAACATATTTACCAACACATGTTCTACGCCACTACATACTCACATTTAAATGTGTGCTGCGTCGGTTCAGCCATTCTCCGCAAGGGTTTTTGAAATTGGTCCGTGCGCAAAGCATTGTGGGGATTTTAAGGACGCAAAGTCTACCCATGTGCAGCCTCGAAATTTCCCCCAAACCAAGGACGCGGCCTCGGTGGAAGTCCAAGTATGCTGGAGATTGGAACAGTACTTCGGCGGCACTCGATGACGTAGCATCCTTGAAATATTGGCTTGGAAGCCAGTATCCTCGAGATTGAGAAACGGCCAGTGTTTACCTCAGCGCTACTCCTGACCCACAATGCACTGGGGCCACCGGCGGCTCAGACTAACTCCTGGAGCCCCGCGGAGGAAACCCCTCTCACTGCTCTGTGACCGATGTGTGGCACATTTTACTTTCTCATATTAATATGCAGTATTTTGACAGTTAAATACTTTTACTCAAATATGAGCATTTTTCTTCCCTTCTGTAAATCAGTTTAAATTACTATAAGCATGCAGTCATTTTCTGTCTTATCTTAAATAAAATAGCTCTTTTATTGTTGTATTTTCTGCTTGCTCTAAAGGCTTTCGGAGGTGGAACACTTTGCTTATAACACTAGAAAGTATAAGTATATACGAGTTAGGAGAAACCTTTAAATCACAAACAGCTCGTATCGTCGCTGAGCGTCCTGCAGGCTGTGAAGGGTTAACCAGGGGTCACAGGCAGAGGCTCCTTTCTAACCTTTGTGTGGGGGGGGGGGGGGGGCAGTGTCACAGTTGTATTCATAGCTCCATGTGTGTGTGTGTGTGTGTGTGTGTGTGTGTGTCTGTGTGTGTCTTTGTGGAAGCGTTCAGTTGCCAGAGGCCTGATGATTGGACCGCGGTCGTCCTCGTGTCACTTCTGCTGTCCCGCTGTCACCAGCTGTGGGAGGGGGGGGTGTGTGTGTGTGTGTGTGTGTGTGTGTGTGTGTGTGTGTGTGTGTGTGTGTGTGTGTGTGTGTGTGTGTGTGTGTGTGTGTGTGTGTGTGTGTGTGTGTGTGTGTGTGTGTGTGTGTGTGTGTGTGTGTGTGTGTGTGTGTGTGTGTGTGTGTGTGTGTGTGTGTGTGTGTGTGTGTCCGCTTTTGTCCAATTATAGACAGCGAAAGATCAACTTCAGCTGCAAAGCTCCACTGACACAAATACATGGCTACACACACACACACACACACACACACACACACACACACACACACACACACACACCCACACCCTAAAGGTGCCTCCCTTCTCCGCACTGATCCGAGCATGATGATTGCTGGATAATGGCTCAGGGATGTGGAGGAAGTCGGGATCTGATCTCATCCTTTGATCACATTTTATTCAAATGCAAAGGTTTTATTGTCATGTGGACACAGCTTTCATTAGTTAGGATGAAAAGATGTTTCTCTGTAAGACCGCGGCCTCCGAAAAGACGTTAATGTAGCCATCAGTGTCACAACCGGCCGGGTAGAATCTCGTTTTAATTGAGGAGAAACAAAGACTGAGCGACTGAACGTCTTATCTGCTGCGGCCAATATCCTGCGCTACAAAGAGAGGAAGGTTATCCGTGGCGCGATGAAGAGGAGGCGGTCCCACGTTACGCTGAGACACATGCCTGGGAGGCGGTGGGAAGAGGATCGGAAGTAGGGCTCTGTGTGAGCAGCGAGGCGGACCCAGGTGCCCCGAAAACACATAATGCATGTTTGTTATCCTGGCTGAAGAATAATCACTTAGAGAGGGTTAGACGACCTGAAGCTAACGCAGTAGCACTTACATTCATTTAGCTTACTCAAAGCAAGTGTGCCTGCAGGATTAATGAACCTATTGTGAGTCAGCGATAGATCTATGCTTTTTAAAGAAATGTAATCATTGATGTTGTTAATGTGTAACCTCGAGCACCGTTCGTACACTTGGAAGCTGTATTTGTAGGACCAAGTGGTGCACACTTAAGCGTTGAATAGAAAACAGAAAAGCTAACATGGCTCGTGCTCAGGCCGACTCGTCCTAAAACCACCCACAACGTACCGATCAGAAGCTCTAAACAAAACCATGACTTCTTTTGTATTCACTGTTAACAGACAGACAGCGGCCGTGCACGATGCTGAACATGCACTTAAGCCACTCTTTGCTTGTCCTGCAGTGGATGGTTTGTGACGTTGAACAGCAAAGCGTCGTCTCAAGCTGTTGCTATCAAACCGTTAGCCTACGTAACCGCAGTGTTGCATGCTGGGATACACTTGTTGTTGTTGTTTAATCTTGAAAAAGTGCCCCATGTGTGGTGGCCATGGCTTTAGCTAAATGAAATGTGATGCTCAAACAGTAAGAAACACTGGCGGACTTAGTGCCTGGAGTAGAAGGTTACAAGTTAAGAAACATCTCTCTGGTCTTGTTTTGGGGGGTTGTTGTGCGGAGTGATGGGGGGTGTGTTTCTGGACGGAGGGCATGATTGTTTGAGTTGAGAGGGAGGCTCATTCATCCGCTGTGAGAAACACGTCCAACGGAAAGTTCCCTCCGCTCTGTTGTCGTTTGAAAACCATGTGGCCAATAAAGTTCGAGCTCTCTCTTTGTGACGCTCCGAGGCCCCCGGCTTGGCCCCATTTCAGAGTTTGTGTGTGTGTTGTAAGAGCAGGGAGTGTGTGGAGTGTAAGGACTCGCTGGTGGAAGGATTTCTCCAACAGCTTCGGAATAAATCTGTAGAAAAAACACACACACACGACCTCCGTTAGGCGAACGTTCTCCCGCTCCGGAGGTCCGAGCGCTGCTTCACTTCCACGTTAATTACCCAGTTTAGTGAGTCTCTGCGCGGCGGATTCACAGAACCTGAGGGTGTGATTGAATTAACGTCTCTTTTGAAACAAAGGTCAGGTCTCAGCTCGGCAAATTAGAAAAGGTTCCTCCACGCAGAAACACGGATTAGCTTTATTTCCCAATTTCACTGTACGCTGGGTTTTAATTATTTATGTAATTAAGGTTAATAAATGGATGTTATGGTGTCTCTTTTTTAGCAATCAAGCAGATCCGCTCACTTTCTCCACACTCGCTTAGTAAAGGGTTCAAGAAATGTGTTCTCCATTAGAACAACGGTCATTAAACACATGCAATTAAATAAATAGGCTTTTTATCTATTAGGAAATGACTGAATATATTCATTTTCCCTCAATTTCCGTGTATTATTTTCCAATAAATTAATTATTATAAGCATTAAATGATATTTTAAACACATGCATTTATTCAAGTATTTAATTATAAATGGATTTGTCTCATCGGTTCACGTTGTCTCTTCAGTTTCTGTGTTTTATTTTCCAATAAATGAATTATTATAAGCATTAAAATGATATCGTTAACACATGCATTTATTAAGAAATGAGTGCATTTATTAATTTATTATTTTAGAAACTGATTTGTCTCATCGGTTCACGTTGTCTCTTCAGTTTCCGTGTGTTATTCTGTACGGACGCCAGCACTGAAATCTGTCTGTTCCCTTAAACACACCTCGGTACAGGGGGGGGGGGGTTGGCTTTCCATTTCCCTGAGCTTACGGGCAAGAAGAGAAAGCAGAGCGTCTTTTCTGGGTCGCGTCCCAAAGCGCCAGGTTCTGATTGGTCGGTTCGCGCCTCGTCCAGTGGAGCAGAGCCGGGGAAAACCGCCTCAGGAACGCTGTTTCAACACGGGGCGGAAACCCCTCCTCTCTGTGGGGCTTCCTGTTTAAATATACAATTAGAAATATGAGATGTAACCACAGGTGTGAATACAAAGGTAACATCTACAAATATATATTCATATAAACACAATACAATTATGCAATAAAATACAATTAATGCATATTTTCAGAAACATCTCCAATAAAATATCTAATAAAATACAAATATTTAAATAAAAATAAATTGAAAATGTGCAGAAAAAAATCATTAAATACAACATCTAAAAAATAATATAATATTTATAATAATATTTCATTAAAATAAATATAATTAAAATGATAATAAGGAATCAATACATCTCGTTTAATGTGTTTTATCTATTCTCTCTTATAATGCTGCAAACAAAGAGGTGTGTGTGTGTGTGTGTGTGTGTGTGTGTGTGTGTGTGTGTGTGTGTGTGTGTGTGTGTGTGTGTGTGTGTGTGTGTGTGTGTGTGTGTGTGTGTGTGTGTGTGTGTGTGTGTGTGTGTGTGTGTGTGTGTGTGTGTGTGTGTGTGTGTGTGTGTGTGGGGGGGTCTGGCTGGCATCGTTTCCCCTCGGCTCGTTCAGGATCTGCCAGCTTTCAAACATCAGAGTCTCTGCCAACTCCTGCTCCTTTCTCCTCTCATTTTAACGTCTCCCCCCCCCCCTCCTCCAAATATACACATATACATATATTTATATATCCGTGTTCTCGCTTCAGGTCCCTGAACGCCCCGCCGACGTCTTTACATTACGTCTGATTTTATGACACCTTGAATAAAGCGCTTTCCCAGACTTTTATGAGACATATTTTCCAGCCGTGGTGGATTCAGGTCCAACACAAAATGGAGGACAAAGCGGCGCTCCTCCCCGATCACAGGAGGCTATGTCCTGTCCGTAATATGCCGTGTATCTCTTCACATCCCTCTTTCATCGACTTATTCGAGGGTATTTCATTTACATCCGTACGTTGTCGTGCCTTCAAAGTATGTTTTCACTTTATTTTCACTGCAGCTTTTGTGGATATGATAAATAAAGGTGTTCACTCTTAAATATAAGGGGAGAGGGATTTCATACGTATAAACACGGCTGGATGTCTTTTTATGCAAACCTCATTTCTGAATGTTTTCGCTAGATGTCTTCGTGTTGTCTTTATCGGCAGAGCAGGACAAGATAGTCCGGATCAAGGACGGATATTTCTTTATTTTAAAAGACAGTACAAATACACGAGGAGATTCTTACACAATGGTCGTCCCTAAATACATTCATTCATGTCTTTAGTGGACTTTAAAAGGACATCTAAATTGATAATAAATGACAAAATAATAATAACAAAAGAATAAGTAAAGGGGGTTGAGACGCGTAAATGTGGCTTGGAATGGAACCCATCATATTTTAGGGTATGTAATAAAACGTTGTGGAAAAAGTAGATTTGTTGTAATGATTATCTTTGGTCAGAATCATTGGATAGACTAGGTTAACATGTGTGTTCTACTCTCTACGTATTACTCCTACACTTATCTTATCTTAAAAGGTGGAAGTAAAGGGGGATGAGACGCTCACATTTGAACCCTGGTCCTTCACAGCGGGGCCTGACTGGCGGCTTTTAGAGTAAATGAACGTCATGTTTTGTTCTTTACTCGGGAACGAGGTGTGTGGGGGGGGGGGGGACCGCTAAATACTGGGGGGGGGGGGGGCCGCTAAATACTGGGTGTGGGGGGGGGGGGCTGGAATTACTCAATAATGATCAGAAAATTAGAGCCATTATTGAGGCAGAGTAAACAGGCCTCTCTGAGTGTGAAAGGGCCCATTCAGGAGCCTTTCTTCCCTTTCATGGATCCACCGGGGCCTCGAGAACCCCCCCCCCCCCCCCCCCCCTTTGTTCCCTGGAATAACAGAGTGAATATATGGGGGTGGGTGGGGGGGGGGGGGCGGGAGTTGGGGGGTCCCAGTGTGAAGCCTGGTATGGAAGAAAGCTGATTTATATGTCTTTGAATCTATTTATTTCACACTTTTAATGGAAAATATAGCTTTTTTTAGTCAGATTAACTTCAGAAACGTTGGTAACTTGTTTGTAGTTCTGCACAAATAATCCATATTTGATCAATGTTGTAATATGGACAACATCCTAATTGAGTAATATTTGGTAAAGGCAACATATGTGATCAATATATAATTAAGTATTTGTGGAGCTGCAGAATAACAGTGTTTGATAATGTGTGAAGATCAGTTTGGAAGAAAGCTGCTTGTAAGTCAATCTGTCTTTAAATTCTGCTTTATTCCACCTGTTAAGCCCGGTAGCCCCCGCCCACTCTAAAAAGGTCAAATGTCACTTGTTTTGAATCAATCTTGATACAGGGTACTTATTGTATGTTGTACTTTGGATGCCTAAAGCTGTTAGTCTACCATCCCATCTTTCAAGGCTGGTTTTCACTATAAGTAAAAAAAAAGATTTGGACTTACACAATAATTTACATTTCTTTACTATGTTCAATCTGAATTTACTTTAAAATAAAAACATCTATATTGATTCTGACTTTTCTGCATCCAACTCACAGGTTTATCATTACTTTGAGAACAAAGATGATTAATTTAACCCTTTTAGAAGGAAAGATATGGTCATTTGATCTGGAATGTCATTTTGGAGCCTGAGGCCTGAAGAACAGGCTATGGGCTGAACAGGTTAATGGAAAATATAGCTTTTTTTAAGTCACATTAAGTTCAGAAACTTTGGTAGATTGATTGCATTTTAATCAAAATTTGATCAAAATTGCAACATGGACGACATCCTAATTGAGTAATATTTGGTAACGGCAATGTGATAAGTATAGTGGAGCTGCAGAGAAACAATGTTTGATAATGGGACCCGTTCCCTCGTCTGACACCTCGAATCGCTTTTGCAAAATCAGATACAAAAAATCACAATTACTTATTTTCTTTCCAATTTGACAGCCGAAGAAAAAGTAGTTACACTTTTTGAAACTTGTATTAGTAACTTGTCTTAGTTTAGATATTTTGATTGTGTGTGAGTGTTTCTGTGTGTCTCGTTATCGCCACTTATAAAAGCTTACACTTAACTGGGGAGGAGGGGGGGGGGGGGGGTATTCCAATTAATAACGACCACATGTAACACTGTTGCATTAGCACCTCGTTAACACGCGTTTCACATTACTGCACTCAAGATGTGACGATAATAATAACTATAACAAAGTATTATGAAACTCTTTCGATAATAACGCCTTTGATTAATGGTAAGAAATTAAACCAGTCAGTTTCAAAAGCAAGAACTTTACCTTGGAGAGTGGAAAATAGCACCAACCCCCGGAAATGTGAGATGACTTTGATTGTATGGCTCGGATAAGGTAGAACAAAAGAAGCTTCTGAGTGATTCCTGATGTCTGAATTTGGTTTTTAATGTATGATTTGACACCAAGATCTTTTAAAAAGGGCAAGAAAAAGTGATTTTATGGCAAAAATGACATTTCCAAGCCATCATTGGTGGCCTTTTGGAATATTGCCGCCATGTTGGACTTTTCGGTTGCTTTTTCAACACCTCAACAGAGTTTATGTCCCAATTTCAACCATTTTCTTTAAATATTTAGTGGTATTTTCAATAATCCGCAGCACTACAAGTAGCTGGCAATACATGTATTATCTACTAGTGACGAATTTTAGATGCAGCCATTTTTCTTGCTATCTTTCCGCACCTCGTTTGGACGTCCCTCAGCTCTACCTTCACTTATCTTTGTCTCATGATTGATTTAAAAAGTTCTCAGGTCTCTTTCCTCCTGAGGACTCTCTCCGTCGGGCTCTGGGCTCTCGCTCAAAAAGATATATTAAAAAAAGAAAACACCTTCACTTTCTCCGTCTGTTTGCTTTTCTTATGCACGGCCAGGTCCGTTTCACGAGGCGTGATTTTTGGACGGCAAATTCTCATTAATCCCGTCGACTGTCAGCAGATTCAGATTCAGACTCATTTGAATTCTTGTTGGCAGCTGAGATGCATACATTTCACAAAGGACGGGAAAACAACACCGAGTTTTATTTCTGGCTCCCTGGTGAGCAATAGAGATACGGAAGAGATTACCACGGAAGAAGTTGATGAAATTACATTGTTTGTGATTTATCTTTCAGAATAACACATGTCCAATATTATAGTTTCATGTGTTTTGTATCATGAAGAAAAGCTGTAGAGACACTAGAAAGGTGGACACATTTAAAGAGTTCAGGTGTATATCAGTATGTAGTGTCTCTACTTTAAAGAGTCCTCTCCTGCTGATGTTCAGGTGTATATCAGTATGTAGTGTCTCTACTTTAAAGAGTCCTCTCCTGCTGATGTTCAGGTGTATATCAGTATGTAGTGTCTCTACTTTAAAGAGTCCTCTCCTGCTGATGTTCAGGTGAATATCAGTATGTAGTGTCTCTACTTTAAAGAGTCCTCTCCTGCTGATGTTCAGGTTTATATCAGTATGTAGTGTCTCTACTTTAAAGAGTCCTCTCCTGCTGATGTTCAGGTGTATATCAGTATGTAGTGTCTCTACTTTAAAGAGTCCTCTCCTGCTGATGTTCAGGTGTATATCAGTATGTAGTGTCTCTACTTTAAAGAGTCCTCTCCTGCTGATGTTCAGGTGTATATCAGTATGTAGTGTCTCTACTTTAAAGAGTCCTCTCCTGCTGATGTTCAGGTGTATATCAGTATGTAGTGTCTCTACTTTAAAGAGTCCTCTCCTGCTGATGTTCAGGTGTATATCAGTATGTAGTGTCTCTACTTTAAAGAGTCCTCTCCTGCTGATGTTCAGGTATATATCAGTATGTAGTGTCTCTACTTTAAAGAGTCCTCTCCTGCTGATGTTCAGGTGTATATCAGTGTGTAGTGTCTCTACTTTAAAGAGTCCTCTCCTGCTGATGTTCAGGTGTATATCAGTATGTAGTGTCTCCACTTTAAAGAGTCCTCTCCTGCTGATGTTCAGGTGTATATCAGTATGTAGTGTCTCTACTTTAAAGAGTCCTCTCCTGCTGATGTTCAGGTGTATATCAGTATGTAGTGTCTCTACTTTAAAGAGTCCTCTCCTGCTGATGTTCAGGTGTATATCAGTATGTAGTGTCTCTACTTTAAAGAGTCCTCTCCTGCTGATGTTCAGGTGTATATCAGTATGTAGTGTCTCTACTTTAAAGAGTCCTCTCCTGCTGATGTTCAGGTGTATATCAGTATGTAGTGTCTCTACTTTAAAGAGTCCTCTCCTGCTGATGTTCAGGTGTATATCAGTATGTAGTGTCTCTACTTTAAAGAGTCCTCTCCTGCTGATGTTCAGGTGTATATCAGTATGTAGTGTCTCTACTTTAAAGAGTCCTCTCCTGCTGATGTTCAGGTGTATATCAGTATGTAGTGTCTCTACTTTAAAGAGTCCTCTCCTGCTGATGTTCAGGTGTATATCAGTATGTAGTGTCTCTACTTTAAAGAGTCCTCTCCTGCTGATGTTCAGGTGTATATCAGTATGTAGTGTCTCTACTTTAAAGAGTCCTCTCCTGCTGATGTTCAGGTGTATATCAGTATGTAGTGTCTCTACTTTAAAGAGTCCTCTCCTGCTGATGTTCAGGTGTATATCAGTATGTAGTGTCTCTACTTTAAAGAGTCCTCTCCTGCTGATGTTCAGGTGTATATCAGTATGTAGTGTCTCTACTTTAAAGAGTCCTCTCCTGCTGATGTTCAGGTGTATATCAGTATGTAGTGTCTCTACTTTAAAGAGTCCTCTCCTGCTGATGTTCAGGTGTATATCAGTATGTAGTGTCTCTACTTTAAAGAGTCCTCTCCTGCTGATGTTCAGGTGTATATCAGTATGTAGTGTCTCTACTTTAAAGAGTCCTCTCCTGCTGATGTTCAGGTGTATATCAGTATGTAGTGTCTCTACTTTAAAGAGTCCTCTCCTGCTGATGTTCAGGTGTATATCAGTATGTAGTGTCTCTACTTTAAAGAGTCCTCTCCTGCTGATGTTCAGGTGTATATCAGTATGTAGTGTCTCTACTGTTTCTGCTTTGAAACCCTGAAGGCACATAAATAGGTCATCGTGTTGCCATGGCCACATCCCGGTGTACCTTACCTTTCCTGGGTGATGTCCAGAGTGTGTGTGTGACCTGGTTGGCAGGGTGAGGGTCACTCAGAGGAATCAGATCACTTTCACTCTATACAGGGTTTCCCCACACACATATCAGACAGGAAGAGCATTGAGATGGTAGAAAAACTGTCAATAAAAGTAGAAGTACTCAGATCTTGTCCTTGAGTAAAAGTAGAAGTACTCAGATCTAGTACTTGAGTAAAAGTAGAAGTACTCAGATCTTGTACTTGAGTAAAAGTAGAAGTACTCAGATCTTGGACTTGAGTAAAAGTAGAAGTACTCAGATCTAGTACTTGAGTAAAAGTAGAAGTACTCAGATCTTGTACTTGAGTAAAAGTAGAAGTACTCAGATCATGTACTTGAGTAAAAGTAGAAGTACTCAGATCTTGGACTTGAGTAAAAGTAGAAGTACTCAGATATTGTACTTGAGTAAAAGTAGAAGTACTCAGATCTAGTACTTGAGTAAAAGTAGAATCAATCAGTCAATGTTTATTTATAGCCCAATATCACAAATGTTACATTTGTCTCAGTGGACTTCACAGTTTGTACAAAATATCAGTATGACAATACTAGAAGTACTCAGATCTTGTACTTGAGTAAAAGTAGAAGTATTCAGATCTTGTAGTAAAAGTAGAAGTACTCAGACCTTGTACTTGAGTAAAAGTAGAAGTACTCAGATCTTGTAGTAAAAGTAGAAGTACTCAGATCTTGTACTTGAGTAAAAGTAGAAGTACCAGAGTGTAGGAATACTCTGTTACAGTAAAAGTCCTGCATTCAAAATGTTCCTCAAGTGAAAGTAGAAAAGTATTCTCATCAAAATATAGTGAAAGACAGTAAAAGTATTCGTTGTGCAGATTGGTCCATTTCAGAATAATATATATGATATGTTTTATAATGATTGATCATGAAAGTGTTCTCAAAGCTGGTGAAGGTGCAGCTAGTTTGAATGGCTTTGTAGACTGCAGGGTAGCTGGTGGATTTACTCCAGGTGGAACTAAAGTCTGATTTAACACATGGTTAGATTTCACATCATTCATCTGTGAAGTAACTAAAGGTATTAATACATGTAGTGGAGGAAAAGTACACCATGTACCTCTGAGTAAATCTCCTTAGTTAATTTACACCACTGCTGTTGAGGTATTGTATAAGTATGTTACTTAAGTATACAGTCTGTGTACTTTACAGCTGGATAAATCTCAGTTTCAGAGGTTTGTGTTCCCCGGAGGAAACGGAGGATATTGGATGTTCTCATACTGATATACTGTTCTGGATATAAAACACTCGTCGTTGGACGCCTGTCGAACTGTAATTCAGAGCCGTTTCTCTCCTTAATGTTATTCACACATTTTGTCAGGCTTACTTCAGTCCGCGGGGATTACAGGCGTTTCATTCGCTAAGCACACGTTAAGATGGCAGCTCTATAACACAACATGGAGACGAGGTATCAAGTGGTCGTCTGTTTACTTCAGATAGAGGTCAAATAAACACACAAACGTATTTATCATAAAGTGTGTAGTTATTTCGCCATAAGATAAAAATAACAAATAATATTGTGGTGACAGATTGCACCAAGTGAAGGACCAGTGAGCGGGGGGTTTGTTTACCTTCTGACCCCCCCCACTCTAATCACAGCTGGGTCCATCAGCGCTCATTCTCATGCTGTTAATGTGGTGGCATCAGGTGTGTGTGTGTGTGTGTGTGTGTGTGTGTGTGTGTGTGTGTGTGTGTGTGTGTGTGTGTGTGTGTGTGTGTGTGTGTGTGTGTGTGTGTGTGTGTGTGTGTGTGTGTGTGTGTGTGTGGGGGGTTCAGGTGCAGCGGGGACACTCAGTGTTTGTTGTTGCTCGGCCTGCTTCTACTGCACACATGATACACTCTCTCAACACACACACACACACACACACACAAAAACATACTTCACACACTTCACTCCGGTGGACTTGAATGATAACAATATATATGGAGTCTTTAAACGTGACTCCATTTGTCCAACTGGGCGTCACTTTAGTCTCATGTTGTGTGGGAAAGAACGACTACATGCAATTATATTGACTCTTATATTAATTGCGTTGTGATTGTATGAGTCCATATTTAGCTAAAACTAGAATTAATTGACAGCCCTTTACAACGTGATACAACACCTTGAATTCCTCTGTAAAAATTAAAAAAACTAAGGACAACTCAAAATGTCAAGTTTCTGCACTCGATTTTTGAGCTTTAAGACAAACTACAACACTTAATGTTAAAGAAAAACTGCCTTTATCTGAGCGAACGTGTTATCTTTTGTTGAGAGATATGTAACGTTTTGAGTTCTGGATACTAAGGATGCCGAGAAAGTAAAAGTTGTTCCGACTTATTATGTTTTGTTCAGATTATGAATGAATTTCCCCTTCACATTAAGTGGAATTTCCAAATCATCTACTTATTCACCTTCTTCGTGTAGTAGCTGCACAAAAGCCCTGTCATTCATATTAAGAATGTAACGTCAGTGTTTCGTTCATACGCTTTCCGGCTTGAAGTGCTCGCTTTGAGGCAGATAAAGAACAGCAGAGACATGTGGGAGAATGAGAGCGTAGATGAAGACCCCTGCAGATTTTCATCGGAGACCCCGTTCTTTGGCGGAAACAGAACTTAGTTCCTATATTTTTAAGTTATGCCAATTCAACTTATGAAATGAGACAAACATTAGGAATGTATCTGGGCTAATGATCACAATTAGACTTTTAAAAAGCTATATTCCTTACCTGCTATCCCTCTGAGACTCAGCCATGGAGCTAATAATGCTATTGGCCTTTTGTGCGGTAAAGTTTGATCGGTGTATTATCAGACGTGGGACCACCGTGCTTCTGCTTGAGTCTGTTTCTCCACTTAAATGCAGCCCTAACACACAGGAGAACACACACACACACACACACACACACACACACACACACACACACACACACACACACACACACACACATTCACACACACGCACGCACGCACGCACGCACACACACAGTCCCTGCACGTGTGTTCTGCTCCGGGGGAATGGCGATAGCGACCGTAATCCAAGCCTCTGTGTTTATTTTAAGAGCTGATGATGATCTGGAGATGGCCATTAAAAGCAGAGGGCGAACAATTTAAGAGCCGTAAATCTTAACGGAGGAGAGGAATGGGTGTGTGGGTGGGAGGTGGAGTGAAGGGGGGCGGGGAGGATTGGGCTTTACTGCCACTCAGATGAAAAATACTCCAGTTGAATTGGAGCAATCTGGCCTCCATTCTGCGGTTAGATGTCTATCTGCGGTTTTGGCCCTGAAAGCATCTCCAGTCCCTGCTTCTTCTTTTTTTAAAGCTTAGTTTACTTTCCCCTTCGGCTGGTCAAACAGATCTGAACGGGACACCATTCAGACCGAAAGAGAGTCAGGAATCGTCCCATTATTCCCACTATACCTTGAGCCACCGTAGTTAACAGGCTAATGTGATAACTCCAAGGTTAAGATTTTTGTTTTTTCGATAATAGACAGAAAGATGGATTCAGACCACCCAGTTCTTTTAGCTGCATTAGGAAATCCTTATGGTAAGAACTGTGGTTATAACAGTAACCTACAGTTGGCTGATGTTTCACAGTCTTTCAGCAAACTCCACCGCCAAAAAGCTGACAAATTACTGATTATCATGTTTGACCAATGTCTATCGTTACCTGAGTAAATGGAAATACTGTTGAGTAGTACCACGTGTTCATTGAAATTGAGTAAATCATTTCCAAAAAGCTTAAAGGTCCCATGTCATGCTGTTCCCGGTTATCACCCGTCCCCTTGAAGGTGAAGGTTTTTCTGCATGTGAACGGTCTGCAGAGTCTCAAACCCTCAAAGTGCACCCTGTAGGGAGTAAAACTCTAACACAGAGAAGATCTGTCTGTGCTGCCCCAGAACGCCTCGTTGGACATTTCCCTTTTTCCATTGTTTGCTTCCTGGGTTCTGTGACGTGTGAACACCCAGATCAACAGCAAATGACCGATTGGCCCAAATGGACCAATCCGCGGAGCTCCTCACACACCAGGACCCCTTGGCTAACTAACAGGGATATTGCATAGAGCTCCCTGGTTGGTAATAGACGAGTTGGGATGGTGGAGAAACGCTCTCCGCAGACCCATTCTCACAGCGTTAGAAACCTTTTTCTTACTCAATATCAAGCCACACTTATTGTTTTTACTTTCGGCTGTGAGTGTTTGTGTGCTCAGGATGAGTTTCGCTTGTTCTCGCTGTATCGCAGAGCCGGAAACTTGTCCACTCCTCGCAGCAACGAGCCTCACAACGTCCCGACCAATCGGAGCACAGTGGGCTCACAGGGAGGGGGGGGGGGGGGCAGGAGCTCCAACAAGCCGTGTAGGACAGAGAGTGAATACACAGACTATACAGAGACGCTGTGAGAAACCAATGTGAGTTTGGAACATTGAACAATGTAATTCTATTCTAGTAGACCTCAACAATGGAATCAGTAGAAATGGCCGTGACATGGAGCCTTTAAGTAATGGAATCATTTAAAAGTAATGGATAGAGTATTTGGTTAAAGTATAGGGTAAATAAGCTAGTAGCATTGAAAAATGTTTCTTGACTAAAAGTAAAGAAAAGGATAATCAGTGTAAATAGTTAGCAAAAAGTGACGGATAAACAGTCGTCGATAACACCTTGAAACAGATAATTAAAAGTAACAGATCATCAGTTTAAGCTAGTAGCTAAAGCAATACATAAACAGTGAAAATAGTTAGCCAACAGTAATCGATACACATTTGAATAGTTCAAGGAAAGTGTTTGATAAATGATGTAATGGAAAAACAGTTGAGATAATCAGTTACAACATGATTAAGATAGTTGGCTAAAAGTAATGGATAAGTCCAAATATTTGAAAAAAAAAATGCATAACTAGATAAAATAATCGGCATAAAGTATTGGAAAAAGAACGTTTAAGTTGATCAGCTATTAGTACTTCATAAAACGTTTCTAATTGAAAGACTACTCATTGATAATTAGTTGATCTAAATTGAATGATGAAGGGTGAGTAGTTCAAAGTAGTTACTTCTGACAGATACTTGGGGTCTCATATTTCTTTATCGTCTTACTTTTCTGACACCGTTGATTGAGGCTTAGTCTTCTTGGCACTTTACCGGACTCATATTTAGTTCCCTGTGCTTTGGTCTCGGCGTTATACATTTGATACGTTACCCAAAACCCAACGTACAACCGACCGCGGTTCCACTTCGAGACTCTCTCCTTCTCACTGGGCTTTAGATGTGTGATGTAGTAATCCTTCCATATTTGATACCCTAATGCTAAACAAACAGATCCAAATTACACACATTCTTCCCCCAACGTTCGTGAAGAGTTGTTAACCAAATACAGCTCCGTTTTCTCTTTCTGTCGCTCCCTCTCGGTGGAGACGTCCTGGCCAGAACGTTAAACTGAAATCGAGCACAGAGCCTCTTTTGTGGTCCGGACTTTTTTCTTTCTACAAGGTGTTTGTGAAACAGAACAGGATATTTCTCTGCTGCCTGTCTGCTCTGGTAAACAGCCGTGTCCTGCACACACCGTTTATCACACTCTAGAGGGGGACAATATTTTGGAAATGCTCAGATTTTGTTTCTGTTCCTTGGCTTCTTTTTCGTTGTGACTTTTTGTCTTTGTATGGAGCTGAACCACTGAACGCTTCAATAACCCGGCTGTGTCCTAACGAATGCAAAATGTAATACCTCGAACATACTGCTTTTAAATTTGAACCAATCACAAAGACAAGATGCTGTGGATCTGCTCTCTACGGGCGGACACTTGGGGAGAGTAAGGAAAAGGCAAGGACATGGTTTTCGTCCTATAGAGAGATGCAGGAATGAGTCCTGAAACTTGAAATGAGTCAGCTTCGATTTGCTCTTCTGAAACCCAATGGTTTGAAGCCTGCAATGGTTAACACGAGCTGAAGAGATTTTAACGTAAAATACGTCGCTAAATACCCAACTGGTGAACTGGTAAATGTGTTCAATAAAAGGCATGAGTACAGGTAAATATCTGATTATTTGTCGCTGTAAATATATCAGCGATATTCAACAGCTTTATCTCATATTCTCCCAACATCGCGCCGCCCTACTTTCTGAGCACATGTTGGCTCATTTCTCCGGCTGTTGTCCTCACACCACCCCTGACCCGGACCTCCCCCTTCTCTCAGACATCATGCTAACTGCCCTCTCTCTACTGGGCCCACACCAACCCTCTTGTTTACCCCTCTTTGTGGGTCATCACCATTCATATTTATAGCCTACCTTTGGAAGACATGTGAACTTTAGTTTTTTATAGCAAGCGCTTGCCCAGCTGGAATATAAATATATAGCGTAATGCACACCGGCTGAGAGAAGTAGGTAAACATAAAAACGTCTCGAGTTAAGGGTCACCAGTGAATGATATTAGTTATTGACTTTCAAGGCGAAGATTGTTCCGATATAAAATTCGAACCGCCTCACTTCTGCTGCAGCCTTACTTGGTCTTGAATGATCGGTAGCTAACGGCTAATGTTAGCAACCTTTAGATAGATAATGCTGTGTGACGCACATTACTGGCAGGAACATATTTACTGCCAGACCTTCAGCTGATCTGCTTTCATGAGTCCGACCTCGCAGACCAGGCTGAATCAGTCTTTATTTAGCGTTTCAGGCTAGTTAGCTTTAAGGAAGACGATATGATGAGCCTTATAACCCCCAAATGAGTCAGCAGTTTAGCACTTTCGGTCGCCTGGCCTGGAAGTCATGGTTTTCTGCATGTTTTTTTAGTTGTTAGGCTGAAATAAGAGATTATAAAGTTTTGTTCTACGATATAAAATACGACGTGAAGTCATGTGACCGTGCTGTAGTTCCTTTATAGCCCAAAATTAACCTCCTTTAGCTTAGCGGTGGTGACGTGAAGGCATGTGACCGTGCTGTAGTTCCTTTATAGCCCAACATTAGCCTCCTTTAGCTTAGCGGTGGAGACGTGAAGGCATGTGACCGTGCTGTAGTTCCTTTATAGCCCAACATTAGCCACCTTTAGCTTAGCGGTGGAGACGTGAAGTCATGTGACCGTGCTGTAGTTCCTTTATAGCCCAACATTAGCCACCTTTAGCTTAGCGGTGGTGACGTGAAGGCATGTGACCGTGCTGTAGTTCCTTTATAGCCCAACATTAGCCACCTTTAGCTTAGCGGTGGAGACGTGAAGTCATGTGACCGTGCTGTAGTTCCTTTATAGCCCAACATTAGCCACCTTTAGCTTAGCGGTGGAGACTTGAAGGCATGTGACCGTGCTGTAGTTCCTTTATAGCCTAACGTTAGCCACCTTTAGCTTAGCGGTGGTGACGTGAAGTCATGTGACCGTGCTGTAGTTCCTTTATAGCCTAACATTAGCCTCCTTTAGCTTAGCGGTGGTGACGTGAAGTCATGTGACCGTGCTGTAGTTCCTTTATAGCCCAACATTAGCCACCTTTAGCTTAGCGGTGGAGACTTGAAGTCATGTGACCGTGCCGTAGTTCCTTTATAGCCCAACATTAGCTTTTTATTTCAGAAACCCGTAAACGTTTGTTTGCCACAGAGATTATTTTCTGCAATAATGCAAAACTCAGGGAGATGCTAACTTGGAGTGTCATCCCTGAACAACTCTATAGAAATGGCCACGCTACTAAGGGACTCAAACCAATATAATATCAAACAATAAAAGTGCTATCTTTGCTACGATCACTAAAGTACACATGTACCTCCATTGCTTTAGTGAGTGCAGTGTATTTTAATTAGAGGCTGCGTGTGTACACTGTGCGCACGTCGAGTGTTGCTTTGTGGTACGAATGATGTACTGTGCATGCTGGGAATAATATTCCTCGGTTAACTAAGCCGTTTTTTAACATTGACAGATGCGCACACACTCACATACACACACACACACACACACACACACACTCAGGCGGACATGTGTTCTGCACAGCCTGTCATTACAGGAGCCTTGATGTGGTCACTGGCTGGCACTGAGGCCTCTTATTATTATCGTTTTATGACAACTTTCACTCTCTTGCGCTACACCACCCCCTCCCTTCCTCCCCTCCTCCCTTCCTCCCTCCCCCCTATCCCTCCTTCTTTCCATTCCTTTCCTCCCGCCTCGTTACAAACCCACATCCATTTCTCTTGCTGTTGCATTGGGACCTGTTTGTTTTCAGTGTGTAAACCATCCTGACACACGTCTCCAGGGCAAAGGGCGGATAGAGGAGTGTTTTCTGGGGAGAGAGGGGGGAGAGAGGGAGGCAGTAGACGGTTTGGTCTCCATTAACAGAGGTTTTTATAGCTTTGAGAGCTCTCTCCGACACCTTGTGGTTTGTCTCGTAAAAGTTACCGGTTTCTCAGTTAGTTGACGAGGGTGTACTTAATAGTCCGTGTTCTTCCCAGGATCCTGTTGAAAGGTTATTATTATGTATTTATTTCAATCTCAGAAAAGAGGAGAGAGGAATTATGCCAGATTTGAGCTAATAGCTCATTTCCATCTGCAGTCCTTAGGTAAAGTAAATGCAAGCAGAAGATAACTTTCTCTGTTTTGCCTCGAGATCACAATTTTCTCTTTCTTACGACCGCCACTCATACCAGGCTCTTTTACATTACATATCATTTTGCTGACGCTTTTCTCCAAAGCGACTTTGAGGTCCCCTATTATACTGTTTTTCATCAATATATCACAGGTCTTAGATATATACAGAGCCTGTCTCTGATTGGCTGAAACACCAAACAGATCATTGCAGCATTACCCATGATCCCCTCTGTTTCAGCCCTGTTTCCAAAGTGCTGATTCTCTGTCTGTTACTTTAGATGAAAAATAAGGAGCCCCTCCCCACGCCCCTCTGAGAGAGGTTTGGTTACAAAGAACTCAATGGAGCTCTAGGAGAAGGTTCAGGTGATAAGGGGGGGGGGGGTACCTTGGTTGTTGATTGGCTAATGGTTACACAAGACAACACATCGTTATGACATCACAAAGTGGCCAAAATCTGATCAGCTCATTTTCAGACAGGTTTTTATAGAAATGGATCAAAAAGAGAGAGAATCTTTGTTCCTGAAACTTTCAGAGTCTCTTTCCACAGAGGGGACACATGTTGATGTAGAAGAGACATGGAGAAGAGGGGACACATGTTGATGTAGAAGAGACATGAAGAAGAGGGGACACATGTTGATGTAGAAGAGACATGAAGAAGAGGGGACACATGTTGATGTAGAAGAGACATGAAGAAGAGGGGACACATGTTGATGTAGAAGAGGACATGGAGAAGAGGGGACACATGTTGATGTAGAGGAGACATGAAGAAGAGGGGACACATGTTGATGTAGAAGAGACATGGAGAAGAGGGGACACATGTTGATGTAGAAGAGACATGGAGAAGAGGGGACACATGTTGATGTAGAAGAGACATGAAGAAGAGGGGACACCTGTTGATGTAGAAGAGACATGAAGAAGAGGGGACACATGTTGATGTAGAAGAGACATGAAGAAGAGGGGACACATGTTGATGTAGAAGAGACATGAAGAAGAGGGGACACATGTTGATGTAGAAGAGACATGAGAAGAGGGGACACATGTTGATGTAGAAGAGACATGAAGAAGAGGGACACATGTTGATGTAGAAGAGACATGAAGAAGAGGGGACACATGTTGATGTAGAAGAGACACATGTTGATGTAGAAGAGACATGAAGAGAGGGACACATGTTGATGTAGAAGAGACACATGTTGATGTAGAAGAGACATGAAGAAGAGGGGACACATGTTGATGTAGAAGCATGGAGAAGAGGGACACATGTTGATGTAGAAGAGACATGAAGAAGAGGGGACACATGTTGATGTAGAAGAGACATGAAGAAGAGGGGACACATGTTGATGTAGAAGAGACATGGAGAAGAGGGGACACATGTTGATGTAGAAGAGACATGGAGAAGAGGGGACACATGTTGATGTAGAAGAGACATGAAGAAGAGGGGACACATGTTGATGTAGAAGAGACATGAAGAAGAGGGGACACATGTTGATGTAGAAGAGACATGGAGAAGAGGGGACACATGTTGATGTAGAAGAGACATGAAGAAGAGGGGACACATGTTGATGTAGAAGAGACATGGAGAAGTGGATTTTGCATAATAGGCTCCTTATCTTGGTTCAGGTTCAGAGTCTGCTTTTTGCTTTTCAAATATTCATCCATCGCTGTTCGTCTTGTCACTGAAACCTCTCCCGCCTCCTTTAACTGTGAGCCGTCTTAAATTAAGGATGTCATTAATGCGCTAATTACTGCCGGCCATTGGACGAGAGGGTATTTCATAACTTAAGATGCCACTACTTTGCAGGAACAGACGCTCAACAATGGCGATTTGTTTGCAGCTGGATCATTTGTTATCAGGACAGATGAAGTGCCTTTCCCACGCCTGACGACCTCTCACTGTCGCTCTGTGTCGTAACTTCAATTCAAGAGCACCGGTTTTACCCGAAGGCTTTCACTGCATCATTCCACCCTCCACCTGTCACCCGACTGTTTAGCCTTGAGGATTTATGGCCTCATGGTTTGTTTATTATAGTTTGTAATTTCTTATTCCACTGACTGATGTTAAATAAACTGCATGGCGTCAATAGCCCACCTGAAGGAACACAGGTGGACCGGGTTCATGTCACCTTTCCAAAGACTTCTCTGTTTGTTACACACTGATTAAAGGACACACACACACACACACACACACACACACACACACACACACACACACACACACACACACACACACACACACACACACACACACACACACACACACACAGACACACACACACACACAGTGTTTGCACCTTAATTAACGAGGTCTCATGGAGGCCCTGCAGCAAATGTAAATGAGTGGAGTCACCTGGGGACAGCAACAGGTAAATCCTGTTCGGATCGACACAGAGACGCTGCTTGTTTCTTAATTTGCTTTCTAACACCTCGCCCTAATCACCTCGGTGCCGCCTTTCAATACCATGCATCTCATTTCATCTCTTTATCTTTCCGCACACTTCAAACTCTGCACAGACGATATGCTTAGCGTTTGTTAGCGTCTTTCAGCTTTTGGTTTTACAACAGTTTACTCTTTGATAGTGTTTTGGTTCACTTTCTAGACACTGAAGGCAGCTATAGGGAACCGCAGTGACGCCGGAAGTAAGTTAGCATTTCTCCACTTCCTGTTCCCTCGTCTCAGAGCCAATGGGATCTCTCCGTAGGGTTTAGGAAAATAGCTCCAAATCAGGTCTGTGGTTGAGACACATTGAAGAGACAGATCACGTTTTGTTCTAGGACATTAAATCATCAGCAGTGACCCCGCTGGTGATTTCTGAAGAGGTTACGTGTCTGAAAAACGATGGTTGTTACCAAGTGGCTGAATAGGACTACAGAAGTCGTGGAGGCCGTTGTACGTCATTACGCCGAACACGTGAACACTCCTCTAAGTTAGTTTCTGTTCTGCTTGAAAGCAAGTCCCTGCCTCCTGCAAAGTGTTCAAACAAACGCTTCAACTCGTTCCATTTAGAATCTGTGTGTTTGAATATGGATCTTAAGTCACATCAACTCGGCCGTAGTTCCTTTATAGCATAACGTTAGCATTTAGCTTCTGGTGATTAGATTTATGATTAGAAAATGATAAAAGTAGGGTAGACATGTGGAGATTATCCGGCTGAACAAAACGTGATCCGTCTCTTAAATGTGTCTCAACCACAGACCTGATTTCCAGCTATTTTCCAAAACCCTATGGAGAAATTGCATTGCTTTTTGACGAAGGAACCGGAAGGAGTTTACTTCCGGGTTTTAGGACGCGTCGCTGCGGTTCTCTATTCCACCCCAAATAAGCTAAGGTTGCCCGCAGAAATGGTGATTTGCAGCTTTTTTAGCGTCTTTTAGCTCGTTGTTTTGGTTCAGTTGTTTTGGTTCAGTCTTGCTGCTCTTATAGTAAACATTTTTCCGTTCGAGAGAAACCCAACGCTGCATGAAGGAGAAGACAATCCCAGACAAAAGCTCAACTGAAACAGCTTACTGTCAGCTCAAGTTCTGAGAGCTAACATTAAAAGGGAAAATTAATTTGTATATTGACAATCGGTCACATGACTGCTTCCATAAAAAAGTTCATTTTTAGCGTCTTTTAGCTCGTTGTTTGGTTTAAACTGCCCCCCCCCCCTGCTGTGAACAGCTGTTTAGGGTAACCCTGGTGACAGATGTGGATCAGTGGGTCACGGTGACACTGACTTTGTTATGTCAACATACACAATCTGCCTCTAGAGTCAATGAACTGTGTGCAGGCGTTGGACTGGGTGTCACATGTGGTTTCTGAGAATCAATGAGGTATAGCATGGGGTGCCTAGAAAAAAGTGACAATGTGTTTATTCAATCCAACTTTATTTATATAGCACATTTAAAAACGACAGAGTTGACCAAAGTGCTGTCCATCAATACATATATAAAAAGCTGCATAAATACTCTTTAAAGTAGAGACACTACATACTGATATACACCTGAACATCAGCAGGAGAGGACTCTTTAAAGTAGAGACACTACATACTGATATACACCTGAACATCAGCAGGAGAGAACTCTTTAAAGTGGAGACACTACATACTGATATACACCTGAACATCAGCAGGAGAGGACTCTTTAAAGTGGAGACACTACATACTGATATACACCTGAACATCAGCAGGAGAGGACTCTTTAAAGTAGAGACACTACACACTGATATACACCTGAACATCAGCAGGAGAGGACTCTTTAAAGTAGAGACACTACATACTGATATACACCTGACCATCAGCAGGAGAGGACTCTTTAAAGTAGAGACACTACACACTGATATACACCTGAACATCAGCAGGAGAGGACTCTTTAAAGTAGAGACACTACATACTGATATACACCTGACCATCAGCAGGAGAGGACTCTTTAAAGTAGAGACACTACATACTGAGATACACCTGAACATCAGCAGGAGAGGACTCTTTAAAGTAGAGACACTTCATACTGAGATACACCTGAACATCAGCAGGAGAGGACTCTTTAAAGTAGAGACACTACATATTGATATACACCTGAACATCAGCAGGAGAGGACTCTTTAAAGTAGAGACACTACATATTGATATACACCTGAACATCAGCAGGAGAGGACTCTTTAAAGTAGAGACTCTACATACTGATATACACCTGAACATCAGCAGGAGAGGACTCTTTAAAGTAGAGACACTACATACTGAGATACACCTGAACATCAGCAGGAGAGGACTCTTTAAAGTAGAGACACTACATACGGATATACACCTGAACATCAGCAGGAGAGGACTCTTTAAAGTAGAGACACTACATACTGATATACACCTGAACATCAGCAGGAGAGGACTCTTTAAAGTAGAGACACTACATACTGATATACACCTGAACATCAGCAGGAGAGGACTCTTTAAAGTGGAGACACTACATACTGATATGAGGCTGAAAATGAAATATAAAAAGGCCCCTTTAATATTAAGAGTAGCAGGGGATCCTCTGCTGCTTAAGGTATCCATATGTTTATTTAAAATAAGATAATAATTTAGTAGCTTCCTTTCCTTTCATGTTAAAATGCTAAACTATACTTTAACAGATGTTCCTTTGAGAGCTCATCCTTTTAGAAAATGTACACGACTCATTATCGTATACATCAGGACTAAAGTGGAGTTCTCCGTGGCAGCTGCAGCGTGGCCTGCGCCTCCAGAAAGCAGCCGAGCACCAATAGGATTTGAGCGTTCCTTCCTGATCCATCTGTGCTCCGGGTGTGAGGGTAACTTACAGTAGTGGAGGGTCTCCTGAGGTCAGCTGGAAATCACAAAGACATGTGGAATGCTCAACGTCGGCCAATGCAAACAGGCAGCCTGGCTCTCCGTTTGTTCAGAGCTCCAGCTAACATTTTGAAAAGGGAAAACTCATCTCTCCCTGGTTTTACAACTGTTTACTCTTTAATAGTGTTTTGGTTTACTTTCCAGGGCTCTCGACTAACTTTTTTCACCATCCTCCCGGAACCGTCCCGAAATACAACCTAAGCCGTCCCGAAATGAATGTGGACCGTCCCGAATTTAAAATGTTAGTTTTTCTACATTATCATTAGTTAAAATCATTCAAAGTGACCTTTAACATAAATAAAACATCATACAAATCATTAGATGATAATTCATCAACCTTTTTATTTGAGTAAATCAGTCAAACACGTAAACAAAGGCCAAATATATTTAAACAAACACACAAACGAGAAAGTTACTCTAATATTGAATCCAATCAAGTCCCATCCAATTAACAAAAAGATCCAACACTCTGTCCTGAAGACAGAACCCAGAGTCACCACTAACAGGATGACAGTCTGTAACACAGTCAGGAGACCTTTACGAACGGCCCCCTCGCACACAGACGGGAGACCTTTACGAACGGCCCCCTCGCACACAGACGGGAGAGATCTCTCGTCTGGATTGGAAAGATCGAAAATAAGGTCGAAAATACGCATTTTGTAGACTTATTGTATTAGAAACGGAGTTGGCGAAACTAAAACTGCAATATAATGTATATGTAGTAATAATACATATGAAATATATTTTTTAAATGTCTCTCCAGTACCGATAAAAAGTCAGATAACGTCGGAGCTTCACGTTACCACTGTCTTTAATAATTCTGGCCCGGGGCCCGTTTAATACCGGGGCTCGGTACCCATCCCTACATGGGGAGAGGCAGCATACGGCTAAGGACTAAATACGATGGAGAGTTCTCTTCTCAGCCTTATTACTTATCTTCAAGTTTGTATTTTGTTGGTCGAACGCACTTATTGTAAGTCGCTTTGGATAAAAGCGTCAGCTAAATGCAATGTAATGTAATGTAATGTTATTACCCATAGGGCAGGGGTGTCAAACTCAAGGCCCGGGGGCCAAATCCGGCCCGCGACTTCATTTAATGTGGCCCGCATGCAAAGAATATAATAAGTTTATTATATGGTTACATGCCACTTTACGTGCCCATAAAGTAGCCTACATGTCCCACAATGCATCTTGTTTTGTGACATGCTCACTGAAGAGACTTGCAATTATTTGCCCTAGACTTCTGCTTTCAGACGTAGTTAATTATGAAGTTATTACCCTATCCGATAATAATTCAATGCACAGGAAATTATGTATTATAATACATTATTTTATATATATTATATATTTATATAGTCCTAAAGTCACAACCGGCCCTTTGAGTGCAACCATAATTCTGATGTGGCCCACGAATACATTTAGTTTGACACCCCTGCTATAGGGGATGAAGAGGAGGAAGTAAATAAAGAGGCCGGCGCTCCAGGGTCTGGTTTTGCTGTGCGTTTTCGTGATGTAACGGTAAAACATTGCATCACTCAACCCGCGAAATACACACACTCAATACATAGCTAGACCCACAAATTCGCGGGCACAGCTGTGTGTGTGTGTCAGTTTCATTTTCATCGCCGTTCGTAGTAGAGTTAGCAGGGTATTTTTATTTTAACTTTCGTCCCAAAATTATTTTTTATCCTCCCGACCCTATTTTTTTCGACGACGGGACGTCCTGAAGCTCGAGCCCTGCTTTCACTGCAATTTCTAAAGCAATGTGAAACAGCTTCCTGTTAGCTCGAGCTCTGATAGCTTATCGATCACATGACTGCTTGTGTCTTCCACAAGAAAGTACATCGTTTGTGTCTTTTAGCTCGTTGTTTTGGTTTTACAACATAATGCTCTTTTATAGTGTTTTTCTAAAGCAATATCTCGACACAGCAGGCAGCCGCTTTCTGCAAAATACCTTGGATGGAACTCAAAGATGGTTTTTGCGGTTCTTTTTAACATCTTTCAGCTTTTCTTTTGGTTTTACAGCCTTTTAACAGCCAGATGTTTCTGTGGGTGGCCGGACAATATTGTGATTTGATTATTTTTTAGCATATTCTAGCTTATTGTTCGGTCTCAAGGTCCGTTAACACTGTTTTGGTTCAGTCTCACCGTTTGTAAAACCCAATGTTCAGTAGACAGCTGGTTTCTCAGGGTTCTTACGGTCATTCAAAACATGGAAAAGTCATGGAAATTGAAAATGCAAATTCCAGGCCCTGGAAAAGTTTTGGAAAACAATATATTTCCCAAAGTTTTGGAAAAGTCATGGAAATGTAACTAAAGTTGCATCAAATATAATTTATATTTTAGCTAATCGCCGAAATAGTAATACTATAATGATAATAAATACTGTATAGCAATGAAATGGCATTTAACTGTTGCTGGTGAGAGATTTTAGTAGAAGCGAGTAAGCCTACTATTGGATTTGTTTTAGATAGGCACAACATGTTTCATATGCAGACCTTATTTTCCTGCTCCATGTTAAAATAAACCATTTTCAGTGGAACCGCTGAGAAGAGTAATTTTTTTGGTCATGGAAAATGAGGTAAAAGTCATGTATGAACCCTGTTTCTGCAAAAAAGTTTGGGTAGCCCAAAGAAAAATGTGATTTGCTACTTTTTTTGGGGTCTTCCAGCAAGTTATTTTGGTATTACAGCCCGTTAATAGTGTTCTGGTTATCTCTCAGTGCTTTTTAACCACCAGTTTTAGACACAGCAGAAAGCTATTTCCTTTAACAAAAAGCTTGAGTGGCTTCAAAAACTTTCATTTAGTTTGCCTTCATTTTATCTCAGATTGTGCATCTGGGTAAAATAAGGGTTGGATTGCGAGTGTTTGATAATGACAGTCATACGAATGTATTGTTTTAATCTACTACTGTAATTCCTCTCTGGTCCTTCCCACGTCTCCTGGGTCATCCTAGCAAACAGGAAATACTACGTGATGTTTTACTAAAGTGGAAGAGGGGTTCTACTGCAGTTTATTTTATATTATGTATTTAATTCAACAAGGACCATGCATACAAATACATTCATCTCAGAAAAGAGAAGAGATGAAGTATGCTCGTTCTTATCCCACATTCAGAAATCTATACCTATATTGTGTTTTAGGGGACACAAAAAGTGCCCGAAGAGTTGAGGGTGGAAACATTCAGGATTCTCGTGTCAGTGGGTTTGATGCGGTTGGAGAACTAATTCGTCAAATGTGTGGTTGGCGGGTGGATCTCGAAAAACGGACTCTGTGGCAAACTGATGACAAGCTGCAGCTGATGAACCCGTGACTCATTGTGAGGATTGGAAACAGATGCGTTGGGTGTCACACTGTCTTCCATGTGGCTGGCAGTGTGGCTTGATTCGGGCATTGTGTGCACACATGGCAAATGAACGTAAATGCAACATTTGTACAAAGTTTACAGGATGGTTTCAGGAACAGGCGACACCTTCCTTTTCGCCGACAGAGTCCAAAAGTTTTGCATTTAGAAACCAGAATTCACAAGGAGCTGACTGGGTTCCCACCCCCCCACCCTCGTTTTCTAATCAAAACCACTATAAGCTTCACCCGCAGAGAGACGATCCGAGAGGCTCAGCTTCTCTCCCGGCACACATCCATAACAATAGAGGACATTTTGGTCCAGCAGAACTCAGTTGGCTGCATCAAAAAGAAGGGAGCAGTTAGGGTTTCACTTACAGAGACGGAGAGGGAACGAGGGGGAGAGAAAACAAACACACGGGGGTTGTTGATTTATGGGTAAAGACAGCTGAGGCTAACCAGGTTCGGTTTCCACGGTGCTGTGGGGGGGCTTACTGAAAAACAAAAAAGTCTATGACTCAGTCCTCAGCTCTCAAGGAGACTCGCAGACTTTCTCTCTCTACAAAAACACATGCAGTTGAATAAAAAAAAGGGGAACACCTTCAAAAACACAAAACCCCAGGGTTCAATATGGTCACGAAAATGTTCCACGTATCCTCACTGTTAATGCCAGAAAGGGAGGGGGTTGGAAGGAGGGAATAGCGAGCGAGAGGAGGGATCTGTCCTCACATTTGCTATCAATTTAGTGCACTGAAAATAAGCACCAGGTTTCACTGGAGCCGAGTAGAACACCAGGAATGTTTTTCCATATAAAACCCGAGCGAGGGAGGGAGGGAGGGGGGAGAGGAGGAAGGGGGAGAAATCCAGAGATGTGGGGCTCGGAGGAGAGTGAGAAAAAGAGATTTAAGGTGAAAAAGCTTGAGACAAGCTAACAGAGGAAGACAATGGCACCTTGGGTCCAGATGTGAAGCTGCAGATTGACAGCTCATGAGGCTCAAGTGAAGTTTGAGAACCCGAATAACCCCGCCGTGAAGGACAGGCGATTAAACCTTGAAGCTAGTCTGATTCGGTGTTAATACCACCAGGCTCAGGGGCAGTTTCATCCCACAGGCCATAAGACTGTTGAACACCTGGACTTCTGAAAGAACATCCATCACATTCACCTGTTTGCAACGTACACATTATGTATCACTTATAGACTCTTATCGCACTATTTCTATTCTATTCTTTGTATTTACTTGCACTATTTTATCAGTTGTATTGTGTTGCTCTGTTGGAGGAGCCTGGGACCTCAGATTTTCCTCGACATAACGTCTGTAGCTATGACGATAAACGCTGCATCTTGATGAAGATACACTGACAAATGGGGATTTCTAAAAAACATATCTACATGTTATTTCTGCACATCTGCGGATGAAATCACCACCACCATGCAGCTGTTTCTGAAACCTTTCTCTGCACACTTTCAGTCTCCATCTGTGTGTGTGTGTGTGTGTGTGATGGTGGGTTAGAGACACCGGAGACTCCCACAGGGCTCGGATGAAGGTTATCCTTTCAGAAGATAATCAATACTGCTAGATTTGAGCAGCAATATGTTCCCATTCCTGCGCCTCACACAGTTTCAACAGATGTAGCTTGCTGCATTGTTTGCTGCACTATCCAGAGGTTCAGAAACATGTTGTAGTTTAGTGACTCACCCCGAAGCTACTTCTGCAGACACAGGGTAATAATCAGCTAATATGAAACAATAGAAAATGTGATTTGATGAAGGAAGACATGCCCACACAGTGAGTCAGCTGTAACAACTAAACACTGTTCTGCAGTTGAGATAGTTAGTTAAAAGAGAAACTGTTTAAATATTTACTTAAAGCTCCCATGTCATGGCCATTTCTACTGATCATAATTCCATTGTTGAGCTCTACTAGAATAGATTTAAATGATTGGTTTCTCACAGCGTCTCTGTATAGTATGTGTATTCACTCTCTGTCCTAAACGGCTTGTTGTAGCTCCTCCCCCCTCCCTCCCTGTGAGCCCACTGTGCTCTGATTGGTCGGGACGTTGCGAGGCTCGCTGCTCAGTGAGCTGGCTTACTGGTGTGGTTTCCGGGTCGGCGATACAGCGAGAACAAGCAAAACTCATCCTGAGCACACAAACACTCACAGCCGAAGTAAACACAATAAGTGTGGCTTGATATTGAGGAAGAAAAAGGTTTCTAACGCTGTGAGAATGGGTCTGCGGAGAGCATTTCTCCACCATCCCAACTCGTCTATTACCAACCAGGGAGCTCTATGCAAGTCAATGGGACTCCCTGTTGGTTGAAACTGTACGCTAAAGGTCCTGGTGTGTGAGGAGCTCCGCGGATTGGTCCATTTTGGTTCCCGGAAGAAACAAATGGAAAAAGAGAAATGTCCAACGAGGCGTTCTGGGGCAGCACAGACAGGTCTTCTCTGTGTTAGAGTTTTACTCGCTACAGGGTGCACTTTGAGGGTTTGAGACTCTGCAGACCGTTTACATGCAGAAACACCTTCATAACACAAGTGGACGGGTCAGAACCGGAACAGCATGACATGGGTCCTCTAAAAGTAACAGATACAGTGAAAATAGATGGCATAAAGTTACAAAGAAAAAGACAAATGGTTGTATTGGTTAGTTAGTGGAGTATAAATAGTTAGCTAAAGTATGAGTTAGCTAAATTAACAGAAACATTTAAGTCGTTAGCTTAAAGTAAGGGAACAAGTTATCTAGTTAGGAGTTCAAACGTAAGCTAAAAGTAACAGAAAAAGTAGAAATAGTTAGCTAACATGAACAGAAACTGCTAAAATACTTGGTTAAAAGTAACAGATAAACAGTAAAAATAGAAAAGACTAATGGTTGTATTGGTTAGGAGTTAAAACAGTAGCTAAAAGTAACAGAAACAGTTAAAAGTTACAAATAACTAGTTAGCTAAAGTAATGGATCAATGTCTGGGACGTCAAGTTGTAAAAATAACATTGACACCTACATTTTATGAAATGGAAACTGATAATAGCAATAACTTCCTGACTTAAAGTCCATTGAGATGAACACATCTGGATCGTAACCAGTAGTGTGTTGAAGGAGGCACTTCATCTGACAGGCTGCGGGTAAATCAGGCACTAACTCTACAAAGCCAGATTACTACACAGTGGGTGAGGAGTTTGTATACATGAGGTTTTTAGGGCACTGTGGTCGTCTTTTCACTGCAAAACGGACTCCAGCGACGGTCTCCAGTCGAGTGTTTGACCCTCGAACAAAGACCCTCTTCCCACCAACAAAGTGCTGCTCTTATGCTGGAGAAAGAGTGAGAGTAGAAACAAGGAGGGAGTTAAAGAGAAAGAAGCGAGAGGGGAGAAAAGGAGGGGGTTAAGAGACGGACCAGATGTGTCTTTTGTTTAGATTTGAACGGAGCGGAAAGGAAGGGTGTAGGAGTTAGAAGGCGACCTTGCGAGAGAAAGGGAGAGAAAGTGGGAGTGAGTGGAGTTTTTTTGACTGTAATGAAACCAAAGCATTCATAGCCCAAAGCCCTGTATGTGGGGAGGGGGGGGGGGGGGGGAAGCGCCCTATACAGTATGTGATTACCTACCAGCAAAACCACATTCATTATCCTAATTGCTACAATGGTCCCGGCGGTTGGGGGCTGCATTGTTAACATTTGTTAGGCTCATTGACTCCAGAATTCATGGTGTCTGTCATTACAGGTCGCTGCGAAGCTCTCCAGGGCCCAGAGAGAAAAGGATCATCTGAAGTCCTAGCTGAAACACTTTTGCTTGTAAAGAGCCTTCATTTTGTTAGAAGAAGTTGGTGCAAGTCAACGTGTACGGGAAGATGTAAATGTTCTGGAGAAATGGAAAGCAATGTGCTTATGTTTTACCCATGTTCGTTATAGAGTGATGCAGTGATGACGTAATTTTGTAGGCCGACATTAGTATCCCAAAGGGTCCTTGGACAAAAAAGCCAATGGAATTCCTCCATGTGATTTTGGATAATGTCGGAAAATAATCTCTGTGTCAAACAAACGTTTATGATTTACACATTTAGTTCAGCAGGATAATCTCCACATATTAACACCACTCTGAGGAAATAGCTAACGTTGGGCTGTAAAGGAACTACAGCACGGTCACATGACTTCACATCACCACCGCTAAGCTAAAGGTGGCTAATGTTGGGCTCTAAAGGAACTACAGCACGGTCACATGACTTCACTTCACAACCGCTAAGCTAAAGGTGGCTAATGTTGGGCTGTAAAGGAACTACAGCACGGTCACATGACTTCACTTCACAACCGCTAAGCTAAAGGAGGCTAATGGTGGGCTATAAAGGAACTACAGCACGGTCACATGACTTCACTTCACCAACGCTAAGCTAAAGGCGGCTAATGTTGGGCGTGATGACGTTGAGTCGTCTCATTTAGACACTTGTTTGCAACCCCCATTTTTAAATTCACCAGTGGGGTATTTACTGATATATTTGATGTCGTAGAACAAACGTTAAAATCTCCTCAGCTTCCATTAACCACAGACCTTATTTCAGGCTTCTGACTTCAGTGAAATTAGTTCGACTTCAACATATTTTTTACTGTAAATAACGGCAAACGGAAACACTGGCTTACATCAGAGTCCTGTCCCCTGCGAGTTTAATGCATTCACAACAACCCACTGCGCCTCTGTTTGGATTACCATGCATTATCATGAGTGCACACGTTCAGCATGTGTTATGCATTCGGGCCCTCGAAAGCAGCAAGACATTAAGCAAAACACAGCCAGAGGGGCCAAGATTTGAATGATTGAAAGACGAGGCCTTTCCTGCATTTTGCTGCACTAAATCGCCAGGCTTCCAACAGCTTGTGTCAATATTTCACTGTTTGTTTTTGTGTGTGTGTGTGTTCGATGTTTTCGGAGAGGATCGAGCAGATGACTGGTATGACAGTTAGAACATGTGCGGTGGTGAGCTCAGAGACTAACAGCTCAATCTGTTTAGTGTCGAGACCAGAATCAGCCCAGTTGGGGAATGTTGCCAGTTGTGATCAACAATATGTCCAGTTGTTTGTGAGAGAGCGCCGCACATGGCTGACTTATTTTGCATTTCTTCAGGAAATGAAGGACTAAGTGACTTAAATATGTTCTCCTGCCTCTTGTGTACAAACTCTCTATGTGTTTCTTGGACCCTGAGTGTGAAAACATAATAGAGTGGTGGTGGAGATTAAGTATTTCATTAGTGGACCCTGAGCATCATCTCCCTGGTTCCCTCCCCAAAAAGCCAATGGGATTTCTCCATGTGATTTTGGATTATAGCAGAAAATTATCTCTGTGTCAAACAAACGTTTATGATGCTTACACGTTTAGTTCAGCAGGATAATCTCCACATATTAACACCACTTTATGATTTCTGAAGTAAAAAGCTAACGTTAGTCTATAAAGGAACTACAGCACGGTCACATGACTTCACGTCACCACCGCTAAGCTAAAGGTGGCTAATGTTGGGCTATAAAGGAACTACAGCACGGTCACATGACTTCACGTCACCACCGCTAAGCTAAAGGAGGCTAATGTTGGGCTATAAAGGAACTACAGCACGGTCACATGACTTCACGTCACCACCGCTAAGCTAAAGGAGGCTAATCTTGGGCTATAAAGGAACTACAGCACGGTCACATGACTTCAAGTAACCACCACTAAGCTAAAGGAGGCTAATGTTGGGCTATAAAGGAACTACAGCACGGTCACATGACTTCACGTCACCACCGCTAAGCTAAAGGAGGCTAATGTTGGGCTATAAAGGAACTACAGCACGGTCACATGACTTCACGTCACCACCGCTAAGCTAAAGGTGGCTAATGTTGGGCTATAAAGGAACTACAGCACGGTCACATGACTTCACGTCACCACCGCTAAGCTAAAGGTGGCTAATGTTAGAATTAAACGCTGACTCATTGCCTGGTTTAGGACTCGTTCCTGCACCACCTTGCAGAGTTTATGAAGCCAAACAACACACTCCCTCCTCTCTGTGGCTGAAGTGATTACCCCCCCCTCTGTGGTGTATCTCTGACCCGGGGAGTATGTAGGGCAGTGGGTAGTGTGAGGGGGGGTTGATGAGCCTGATGTGCCAGCTTGAGGCACATGATCTCATCCGTGTCCCCCTCCAATGAGAGCACAGTTGATCCCCCAATTCTTCCCCTATCCGCACGGCTATTTCTGACCGATGTGAATACCAGTTGACGGGAATCCACCATCAATCTTCCTACTGACACATGAGTACGTGCTCACACACACACACACACACACGCACACACACAGCTCGTACCTATCAACATATGGATCAATGCACAGCAAGTGTTGCGTATTGATCCTCTTCACGTGAGGGATTCCCTTCACACTTTAGCCTCGTAGAACAGTAGTACACACTTCCAAGAAACTCAGGGCGGTTTGCTGATTTACTTTGGCTTCCTGTGCTGGCCCACAAAGCAGGAAGTAACAGAGAGAGAACCCCAACAAGAAAAGAGAACATTTTAATTTATAGCCCAACACTAGCCGCCTTTAGCTTAGCGCAGGTGAAGTGAAGGCATGCTTAGGGGTGGGGACGCTTCTAAGGGTCACATGATAAATATGGGAGTCTAGTTTATAAATGTGATAGGAATAAAGAAAAACTATTACAAACTAAAAGCACTTACAAATGTGTGTGTGGCGTCTAATGGATCTGTCAATTCACTTTGAGTGTGTGTGTGTGTGTGTGTGTCCACAGGGACTAAAGTTAATGTGAGGTTAATGGGGGTTAACACAATCATAGAAACTGGAACAAATAGTGTGTTTATTGTTTTCTGAGCAGGTTGCATGCGTCTCTCTATGACAGCGATGACAGCTCAGACTCTCTCTGGCTCAAAGCAGTGCATTTGAAGTGGCTTCTGGGGGGCCCTGGAGCGTGCCGAGAGGTCAGAGGTTACAACAACTGGGCCTCCCTGGACCTCCCCCTTTACCCCCTTAAACACCCACAAACACACGCACACACACACACACACTTACACCCCCCTCCTGTGTTCATGTCAGGTCCACAGATCACTTCCAGATCCCCCTGTGGACAACTTAACTCCTGAAACCCTCCCTCCTTCTCTTCAAAGACACGCGTATCTTTGCACACACACACACTCACACACACACACACACACACACTCTCACACACACATATATCATGACTAGGCCATTGTGTTTTTTTCTCAGGGTGTAACCAACAAGTGTTAACAAAATACATCGTGTTGCATTGTTTCCGTGTGTGTGTGTGTGTGTGTGTGTGTTTTGTTCCCCTCGTAGAATCTGTTGAATCAGCGAGGTGTGAAATTGCACTGTCATCCGCTTCACCTGTTAGAAAGTGGCTGCAGATGTAGACCTGTAAGAACAGCTTAAGAGTAGTGGACTTCATTAAATTACATTTTTTTTTATTTGCGCAGGTAAAGTGATAGCAGAAGGATAAATAATATATTTATATTAGTATAAGAAGTTGAAGTAAGAATGTGCTAAAATTAAATAAAGATTTATATATTTGATTGAAAAAGAATAAATATATTTAAACACAAACTTAAGATGTCAAAGTCCAACAATTACAAAAAAAATAAAAATGAAAATATTTGCTTTTTATATATAGAAACATCCAAATAAAATAAAATCTCCTCTTCTTGAGATCCATATCTGGGTTTCTCTCAGCAGCTTATCACCCTCCGACCCCCCCCCACCTCTCAGTTTAACATCTGTTTCTACTGAGGCCCAGGAAAGAGGGGGGTGTGTGTCGAACTCTTAAAATTAATTAGCACATTACCAAACGCTCGAGTTAGTAGATTTCCCCCTCCTCCTCCAGCTCCAGGTTTTTCTCGGGGTCTCGGGGGGCCGGTTTATCACCCCATACCCAATTAGAGCAGGAAGTGAGGTCACGACCCCCCCGTCAGGCCTCATCAGCTCCTGTGTCACCTGACGGGGGCCATGACACCACAAGAGAGGGGGAGAGTTAATTTATTCATTTCCTCTTTTACTTAATCTGTTAACCTTCTTGAGCCTCTTACCCCGGGGGTTAAAGAACTAATACCACGCTGTAAAAATAACGCGGTTACAAGTAAACGTCCTTGAAAAATTTATTAATATGTAAGAATCAGTCAAATGTAGTTAGAGTATTAAATGTTAACGTGCAGAAAAGTCTTAAATGGAGATAAAACAAAAACACGAAAATCTAAATTGCTCAAAAGTACGTAAAAAAAATCCTTGCATTTTAGTAGATGCCAATTATCACTAGTCTGAGTGAAAGTACTAACACCACGCTGTAAACATACTTAATAAGTTACTTAATAAGTAAGAATCAGCCAAATGTAGTTAGAGTATTAAATGTTAAAGTGCAGAAAAGTCTTACATGGAGATAAAAACAACCAGAAAAGCGAAAAAGTACATTAAAAAATACTTGAATTGTAGACGATGCCAGTTAAATCTGTTTCGTTATAAACTGTTGGCTAATTTAATTCACAACTAAATATCATGGGGTTTTTTATCCCTTAATTTCATGGAGTAACAAAAGCTTAAAAATACATATAGTTGAGTTAAAACATACATGATGTTGCTAATTCCTTACACACTTAAAGGTGGGGTAGGTAATTCAGTTCAGAAACACTTGTTGTTATATTCCATGGAATGCTCTGAACATCCGATAGCAATGAATATCTGAAGTGCTTTGACATTAAATACATAATAAATGTCATCTCCGGAAGCTGTAGCTCTGTAAAAAGCACGACCAATCATCTGAGCCGGCTAAAGTAACTGGATGGCCTACCTGCCTGTCAGCCTTCCATCTGTGCACAAACTTATCTCGTGCCCTCATTGGTCATGTGCGCGTTCGTGTGTGTTGGAGGCGGGGCTCTGTAAGGAAGTGGCAGATTTTTTCCGGTTGTGTATTTTCAATTTCTAGCGCACTCGAGCTGGTTTCTCCAAAATGACATACCCCACCTTTAATGTGTATATAATATCCTGCTTATATTTAGTTTACTGTAAACTGGTATTTCAACGTGTATATGTTCTACTTTATTAATGCTGTTTTATTTCTTTTTTGAGATGTTTACATTTTAGAATTGTTTATTTCTACTCTTTTAATTTCTACTTATGTGCAATGCCTTGTTTTTTATGCTGCTGCAACGCAAACATTTCCCAAATTGGGATCAATAAAGGACATCTAATCTTAGTATCTTAATTGTAGTGGAGTATTAGAATATAATCAAGTAAAGTACCTCAAGTTGCATTTAAAGTAAATAATTGGATTTCACAATAAACTAAATATCATGTTTTTTTTAATCTAGGGTGACCAGACGTTAGAGCTGCACGATTTTGGGAAAAAATCTAATTGCGATTTTTCTGACAAATATTGCGATTGCGATTCGAATTGCGATATTTATTTTTAAGCGACCCAACGGAAGTTTATTGTAAAATGCGGCCATAACTCTGGCTAGGAAGGTCGTATCAACATGCTCCCGTCTCTAGCACCCCCGCAGCCCGAGCTACGAGTGAAAGAACTAAACTTACATGAAACTTCCGTTGGGTTGCTTTAAAGCCAAGCTTCAGTTAAAGATTCACCCTTTTAGATGTAGAACATGTGATGGAGCATTACTAACCTGACTCAGATGGTTCACCAAACTATCTAGGAACGCTCCATTGGAAGCCATTTGGAAAGGGCAGGCACTTTCAAAAGCACTTGGCAGGTGATTGGATCAATCTGTCTATCACCTTCTATCATGGGCCACTTCTGATTGATTAACAATGGCTGGTACATGTGGAGCACAGCACTTCTGATTGGTGTGGATGACTGACACACAAGAAGAAAAAAAAAAATTGTAAAAAAAAAAAAAGTTAAAAAAAATCGCAGGCTTTGCGATTTCATAATCGCATCATCTCTAATCGCGATTTCGATTTAAAATCGATTAATCGTTCAGCCCTACCAGACGTCCCCGTTTTCCGAGGACAGTCCCCGTTTGTATTGGCCTGTCCCCGGTTGAAACTGTCCCCGGAAATGTCCCCGTTTTTTAATATACGTTAAAAACACATAGCAAGGTGAAATAAAACGTTTCATGTCAGGAAACAGACTGCGGTCAAGCCAGCCCTCACTTCGGAAAACACAGTCAAGCCAGCCCTCACTTCGGAAAACACAGTCAAGCCAGCCCGCACGTTGTATTGCGGTGCGCGAATATCCTATGCATTACGGTAGAGGCCTGTAAAAACTGCCTTCAAAATAAAAGCGTTTACTCGGTCAATAACAGATATATCTAAAAAACACACCAAACATATTCATATATACTGGAGCTTAAATTAAGAAATATGTACAATATAATGTGATCAATAATAATTTAAAACAAACTACGTATAGCTACCACATTATAACTGAGTGAATGTAAAATGTAAGGATACAGTTATGAAGACATATCTGATATTTCCACTGGGTGACTAATTTCAATTGATGTTGACACCATCTCACAACACTCCTAAAATAACATTACTTTCTGAAGCACAATTTAAAATGTATGCTGTTTAAAATCTCAGATTAGATCTATTGTCCATTTTGATTATTATTTATTGGAAACTGTCCATAATCAAAGAGTCATTCAAAGTCAATGTAATACTTATTTCACTTCAGGGTGATAGCAGGAGACCCCATCTAGTCACTCAGAGAGAATCTGGACATTCTGATGTAGAGTTTCAAAATAAAAGACCTTTGAAGTCTCATATATGAGCTTTCGTCCTTCTGTTTGTATCCAACAGTTAAAATGTTTGAATTACATTGAGCCAGAATTGTCCCCCTTTTTTCTTTAACAGTGAAGAAAATTGGATGTTAATGATCTATTGACCGCAACACTCAAAATGTCCCCGGTTTTAATTTAGAAAATCTGGTCACCTTATTTTAACCCGACATTTCATGAAGTCACTTAAGCTTAAAGATAAATATAGTTTAGTAAAAAAACAATAATAATAATAATAGATTTAATTTGTTAGCGCTTTTCCAGGTGCTCAAAGACGCTCTACAGATATAGTGAAGGGAAAAGAAAAGGAAGGAACAACAAATAAATATATAGTTAAAGTTAAAGTCAAATAATACAAAAACAATCACACATTAAAAGCCAGATTGAAGAGGTGAGTGTTTTGAAGGTGGTGAGGTCAGTGCAGTCTCTGATGGGTTGGGGGAGTGCGTTCCAGAGGGAGGGGGCAGCGACGGAGAAGGCTCTGTCCCCCCAGGTCCGGTGATTGGTGCGGGTGGGGATGGATAGGAGGTTGGCTTCTGATCAGCGGAGGCAGCGGGAAGGGGTGTGGTGGTGCAGCAGGTCTGTGAGGTAGGGGGAAGGGGTGTGGTGGTGCAGCAGGTCTGTGAGGTAGGGGGAAGGGGTGTGGTGGTGCAGCAGGTCTGTGAGGTAGGGGGAAGGGGTGTGGTGGTGCAGCAGGTCTGTGAGGTAGGGGGAAGGGGCGTGGTGGTGCAGCAGGTCTGTGAAATAGGGGGAAGGGGCGTGGTGGTGCAGCAGGTCTGTGAGGTAGGGGGAAGGGGTGTGGTGGTGCAGCAGGTCTGTGAGGTAGGGGGAAGGGGTGTGGTGGTGCAGCAGGTCTGTGAGGCAGCGGGAAGGGGTGTGGTGGTGCAGCAGGTCTGTGAGGTAGGGAGAAGGGGCGTGGTGGTGCAGCAGGTCTGTGAGGTAGGGGGAAGGGGTGTGGTGATGCAGCAGGTCTGTGAGGTAGGGGGGAAGGGGTGTGGTGATGCAGCAGGTCTGTGAGGTAGGGGGAAGGGGTGTGGTGGTGCAGCAGGTCTGTGAGGTAGGGGGAAGGGGCGTGGTGGTGCAGCAGGTCTGTGAGGTAGGGGGAAGGGGTGTGGTGGTGCAGCAGGTCTGTAAGGTAGGGGGAAGGGGCGTGGTGGTGCAGCAGGTCTGTGAGGTAGGGGGAAGGGGCGTGGTGGTGCAGCAGGTCTGTGAGGTAGGGGGAAGGGGTGTGGTGGTGCAGCAGGTCTGTGAGGTAGGGGGAAGGGGCGTGGTGGTGCAGCAGGTCTGTGAGGTAGGGGGAAGGGGTGTGGTGGTGCAGCAGGTCTGTGAGGTAGGGGGAAGGGGTGTGGTGGTGCAGCAGGTCTGTGAGGTAGGGGGAAGGGGCGTGGTGGTGCAGCAGGTCTGTGAGGTAGGGGGAAGGGGCGTGGTGGTGCAGCAGGTCTGTGAGGTAGGGGGAAGGGGCGTGGTGGTGCAGCAGGTCTGTGAGGTAGGGGGGGGGCCTGATTGTTGAGGGCTTTGTGAGTAATCAGGAGGACTTTGAAGTTGATTATGTTGCTTTGAATTGTAGTGGAGTATTATGGCAGGGTATAGGAAAATACTCAGGTAAAGTACAAGTACCTCAAGCTGCCCTTAATCACAGTACATGAGTAAATGTGTGGAAACAATTTGATTTCCAATATATTTACGGAGTTTTGTGCACATCTTTAGTCTTAAAAAAACAACTGTAATATATAAATTACACTTTCAGAACTATATTTGCACGATAATGCAGAGATGATTTTGAAGCCATGATGCTAACAGTCTCTTTCTCTTTCTCCTCCATGTTTCTGCTGCTGCTGCTGCTGCCGTCTCAACTAAAGGTAAGACCACTAAAGTGTTTCCAAAACTCATTTCAAATCCCTGTCTCCTCCTGTTCTCTGCAACATCTTCTACTTCTGGTCGTTTTAAAGAAGACGCCCTACTCCTTTCTCATCTGTCTCTTCTACCATTTTCCCGCCTTTTCCCCACATCACTGTACAGAGACAGTCCTGATGTCGGTGTTTCTGAGCATTCAGCACATTATCGCTATGACTTCTGTTTGTATTGGTCCATATTTTGTCCATATTAACGTCTCATTTCACCATATTCAAAATCGTACATTGTTTGCTAGCATCTATGTTAGAGAGCTAGCAATTTTCTCTTTGTGCTGCCTTTGTCGGCACCTTGCTTCCTTTCTTTGCAGTACAACCACTCGCCACAAAATACCTTTAAATCATAAAAGCAGTTTAGCAGAATAGATGAGTGCAGGAATATCATTTTGTTTCTGTATTGGACCCTGAAGTTAGCATCTCCCTGGTTCCCTCCAAGCTAATGTTGGGCTATAAAGGAACTACAGCCCGGTCACATGACTTCACGTCACCACCGCTAAGCTAAAGGTGGCTAATGTTGGGCTATAAAGGAACTACAGCACGGTCACATGACTTCACATCACCACCGCTAAGCTAAAGGGGGCTAATGTTGGGCTATAAAGGAACTACAGCACGGTCACATGACTTCACGTCACCACCGCTAAGCTAAAGGGGGCTAATGTTGGGCTATAAAGGAACTACAGCACGGTCACATGACTTCACATCACCACCGCTAAGCTAAAGGAGGCTAATGTTGGGCTATAAAGGAACTACAGCACGGTCACATGACTTCACGTCACCACCGCTAAGCTAAAGGTGGCTAATGTTGGGCTATAAAGGAACTACAGCACGGTCACATGACTTCACGTCACCACCGCTAAGCTAAAGGTGGCTAATGTTGGGCTATAAAGGAACTACAGCACGGTCACATGACTTCACATCACCACCGCTAAGCTAAAGGAGGCTAATGTTGGGCTATAAAGGAACTACAGCACGGTCACATGACTTCACATCACCACCGCTAAGCTAAAGGAGGCTAATGTTGGGCTATAAAGGAACTACAGCACGGTCACATGACTTCACGTCACCACCGCTAAGCTAAAGGTGGCTAATGTTGGGCTATAAAGGAACTACAGCACGGTCACATGACTTCACATCACCACCGCTAAGCTAAAGGCGGCTAATGTTGGGCGTGATGGCGTTTAGTCGTCTCATTTAGACACTTGTTAGCAACCTCAGTTTTTTAATTCACCAGTGGGGTTACTGATGTATTTCATGTCGTAAAATATAAATCTCTTCCGGTTGTGTTAACCACAGACCTTATTCCAGGCTAACAACCAAAAACACATTCAGAAAACCATTGTAGAGCTAACGGGACATGCTAAAATGCTAACTCATCTTTGACTTTTAGGACTCATTCCCGCACCACTCTCTGAAATAACAGTGCATGCTTGAGAGCTCCACACGTGTACTTTTAATTAGACGTATTTAATAAATGTAACAGAGTTAATTACTGCGAGTTAATTCAGAACGGTTTCATGATATTTTGGATTGGAGCCCTCCTTTTGTCCCGTTTCCTGTAACGAGGCTCCACTCCTCCTCTCCTTCTGTCTCCACTGCAACACCTTCATTTGTCTCCAGACTAACTCTTCCTCACCCTCTCCTCCCCCTTTTTCTGCATCTCAATCCTTCACTTTTCCCCCCTTTCCTTGCTTCATCTCCTCCTCCTCTGTTTGCGCCTGTTTACCTCCATCATTCCTCCAGATGGTTCGTGTTAAAACTCTCCGTTTGACAGCCTCTTTTTCCCTTCCTCGTTGATATTATTTTAACATGGCTCAGACCTGGAGGAACACAGGAGAAGGACAAGCAGGGGGTAAAAGGAAATTGCAAATATGAAACCCCCGATGTATTAAAAGCAGTTGCTCCGTCAGGCAGCAGTCATCACAGGCCCTTTCTGCGTACTGTACTTTTTTAAAACAAATAAAGGCACACATAATGTAATATTGATTTAAATCACATCTGTTAGGGTGATTTCTTCCTCCCCCTCTCCCTCTGCTCCACAGCTCTTGGATGGAGAAGAGGTCCGGGCTGCCAGAATAATTGCTTGTTTGCTGGTATTTACTTGAAATCTGTCGGAGACGGAGAGAGGGAGAGAGTTAGAGGGAGAGAGTCGATGCACAGATCTTTATCTCACGCTTTGTGTGTGTGTGTGTGTGTGTGTGTGTGTGTGTGTGTGTGTGTGTGTGTGTGTGTGTGTGTGTGTGTGTGTGTGTGTGTGTGTGTGTGTGTGTGTGTGTGTGTGTGTGTGTGTGTGTGTGTGTGTGTGTGTGTGTGTGTGTGTGTGTGTGTGTGTGTGTGTGTGTGGGTGTGTGTGTGTGTGCGTGCGTGCTAGGGCTGCTCGATTATGGCAAAAATCAGAATCTCGATTATTTGGGTCAATAATTGATATCACGATTATTAAAAACGATTATCCATTTACTTTGAAAACATCAATTTATTGGAGAAAAACATGTGAACAGTTGATTTCCCTGAACTTTAGAATTCAACTGAAAAACCACAAAAAAAGTCATTTGAAAAAAAAAAGTAATAACAAAAAAATTATCGTTTTATTTAGATTACGTTGTTTTCGTAATCGTTGCAAGCCATAATCGTAATTTCGATTAAAATACGATTAATTGAGCAGCCCGTGTGGGTGTGTGTGTGTGTGTGTTGCTTTCAAGTACCATCGTACTAAAGTGGGACATTTCAGAACAATACAACCTCACTCGGAGCAATCTTAGAAAGTTTTATAGGAGTGAAACAAAGTCAAACGGACGTAAAAGAGCGAGACGTTTCCATCTGATGAAACGGACCTTGAGCCTATTTCCATGTTTTGGTGCACAAATACATTTCAATTATTTACTGGTTCACTTGCAGTAAAATGGAACGACACCACTCTCACACCAGTGGGCTAATTATGTAGCGAGAGCTAGGAGTCCATTAGCCTACTTTTAGCTTAGCATCGGCTAACCTGACTCTGTCCAAAAGTTATAAATGGCCGTTTCTCAATCTCGAGGATACTGGCTTCCAAGCCAATATTTCAAGGATGCTCCATCATCAAGTGGCGCAGCAGGACCGTTCCAATGTCCAGCATACTTGGAATTCCACGATGCCGCGTCCTTGGTTTGGGTGAAATTTCGAGGCTGCACATGGGTAGACTTCGCGTCCTTAAAATCCCCACAATGCTTTGCGCACGGACCAATTTCAGAAACCCTTGCGGAGAATGGCTGAACCGACGCAGCACACATTTAAATGTAAGTATGTAGTGGCGTAGAACATGTGTTGGTAAATATGTTGCTTTGTTACATTTTTTATCACCAAAAATGTGTTCCTGAAAGAAAAGCAAGTTCATAATTAGATAGACATTGTGAGGTATTTATTTTCGGTACAGTTTATGTTGAAACCGTTAGAGAGAGTGGCACACTTGTTAGCCTGTTCCATTCTTCTTCGTTTTCCGAAGCTGTGGCTTGGAAGTATACTTGCTTTGTTTCTGAAGGAAGTGACTTGGAAGTACACGTCTACCAAGCCAGCATCCTCGAGATTGAGAAACGGCCTCTGTCTGTAGTGTTAATATGTGAGCTTTAAATGGGTTGGATGGCAACTCTGAACAGCGCCAGGCTAGCTTCATGCTAAGCTAGCTTCATGCTAAGCTAGCCGTTAGTAGTTTTGCAAATGTAGATCTATTCGTTTTAAACCCATCTCTTTTAAATTGGTAGATGACGCTCTGAACCGTTATTACCCCATTGCTTTTAATTTAACTATAAATCGACGGCGATCATCGATCTCTAATGACGGGGTGTAATTGTTGGCCTGACTGACCTTCCTAATATGGCCCCTTTTTGATGTGATTGGTCTTTGAATTTGTTTTCACCGCCAGTCACATGACATTGATTCAGGGATTGGTTGTTTTCATGTGTATCAGTTTGCTTTGTAGTGTGTTGGTTGACAGCATTACTCTGATTACAGTGCTTCTTATTTGGTTGGGAGGCCTCACTCTGTCTCCTCTTCTTCGTCTCCTCTTCATCTCCTCCTCTTCGTCACCCCCCCTCGTCCTGCTCCCTTTCCCTCCCTGAAGAACCACAAACAATACATCCTCTGTTACTCTCTAACCTCCTCACGTGTCCTCCCTCCCTCCTTCAGTCTCTCCCTCGCTCCCTCCCTCCTTCAGTCTCTCACTCCCCTCCTTTCCTCTCATAAGTTTTCGGGGTCTGGTCCTCATCTCTCCGGGTGTTTTGGGACTTGTTTGTGGGCTGGGAGCAGACAGTAGAACAAAGACAAACACTCGGTCAGGCCACCGTTAACTCCCACTTACAGCCAGTGACGGCGTGATTATTGTGGAGTGTGTGTGTGTGTGTGTGTGTGTGTGTGTGTGTGTGTGTGTGTGTGTGTGTGTGTGTGTGTGTGTGTGTGTGTGTGTGTGTGTGTGTGTGTGTGTGTGTGTGTGTGTGTGTGTGTGTGTGTGTGTGTGTGTGTGTGTGTGTGTGTGTGTGTGTGTGTGTGTGTGTGTGTGTGTGTGAGAGAGCTGGTACAACAGTAGCAAATCATCATAGTCATCTAACCCTATCCATCATAGTTAGGGTTAGCAATAAGAGTACATTTGCCCTTAACTGCAATTTAAAAGTACTTTTACTTAACTTAAGGGCTTTCTTTCAACTCCACTACCATTCAATACAAAATATTGGATTTGTTATTGAACTCGAGTTATCTTCTGTCTTGAGTAACTATCCAAACTAAAATGTTTGCATAAGAGAACCACAAGAGTAATAACGTGTTAAAATAAGATGTTTGGATATAAGTGAGATTAAGTTGGCATCTATTATCGGTTTTCTGGGTGTTTTTTTAAGTGTTTTGCTGCATTTGGTATTTTTACAGCTAATACTTTGACCATGTTTTGCTAGTAAGTAACATTTTCAATTCAGCATTTTTCCAGAGTTAGCATTAAGGATATGAATACCCGAGAATCAAAGCGTGAGATACCGACATTTAAATTAAGCGGAGAGTAAAGTGGGCCGTGAGTTTGATTGGCTGGCTGGCAGACTCTCTGAAAGTGGAGGGTTTTTTATCTGATGGCCTTCGCAGGTACATTAGATTAGAGTACAGTGCAGAGAGAACAGTTAATTCTCCGGATTAACATCATCGCCGCTTCCTCAGACCACTAAACAGATTTTCCATTTGGAAGATTTCATAACGCAGAATATCAAGGTCCACGGCTGTTCCACAACAAGACGGCATTTACTTTTAGTTTCCAAAGCACCCATGAAGGCCACGTTACTGTTGTCTCTTGATTTATTTTTATTAGATTGACTCGTGTTGTGTCGAACAGACATAATGCACTCTGAGCAGACAGAACAAAGCAGGGTTAAAGATTACAGGAATGAGTCAGCATTTTAGCACTTCCTGTCCCCTGGTCTGGAGGTCAATGGTTTTCTGAATGTGCTTTTGGTTGTTAGTCTGAAATCTGTGGTTAACACAAGCTGAAGAGATTTAAACGTTTTGTTTTACAGCATTAAATACGGTGGTGACGTGAAGTCATGTGACCGTGCTGTAGTTCCTATAGCCCAACATTAGCCTCCTTTAGCTTAGCGGTGGTGACGTGAAGTCATGTGACTGTACTGTAGTTCCTTTATAGCCCAACATTAGCCACCTTTAGCTTAGCGGTGGTGACGTGAAGTCATGTGACTGTACTGTAGTTCCTTTATAGCCCAACATTAGCCACCTTTAGCTTAGCGGTGGTGACGTGAAGTCATGTGACCGTGCTGTAGTTCCTTTATAGCCCAACATTAGCCACCTTTAGCTTAGCGGTGGTGACATGAAGTCATGTGACTGTACTGTAGTTCCTTTATAGCCCAACATTAGCCACCTTTAGCTTAGCGGTGGTGACGTGAAGTCATGTGACTGTACTGTAGTTCCTTTATAGCCCAACATTAGCCACCTTTAGCTTAGCGGTGGTGACGTGAAGTCATGTGACCGTGCTGTAGTTCCTTTATAGCCCAACATTAGCCACCTTTAGCTTAGCGGTGGTGACGTGAAGTCATGTGACCGTGCTGTAGTTCCTTTATAGCCCAACATTAGCCACTTTTAGCTTAGCGGTGGTGAAGTCATGTGACCGTGCTGTATTTCCTTTATAGCCTAACGTTAGCTTTTGTAACAATCTCCAGGAGTTCTGGCCTCTGGGCTGCACCTCCTCTTTGTTTTTACTATCCTCAGTTGCCATCCCTCGTTCTGTTTTCCCTTCTCCTTTTGCAGCGGGAACACACACACACACACACACACACACAGTCATAATAGCAGGGTGAGAGTGCAGGCCGACCGCTGGACAGTGTTTGTACAGAACGCTAGCACATGTCAAACTCGGCTTATTGAACTTAGACCGCAGCCTGAAACTGGAAAAAGCTCAGAGCTGCAGAGGAGAAGCACACACACACACACACACACACACACACACACACACACACTTGTATGCACAGACATATACAGTGTGTCCATATGCGTACGTACATATGCACGCACACACTGTAGGGGTTACTGGGTGCATTCACCAAAGAAAAAGAATTACCTCACTTGAGCCATTAGAGGCTGCAGGCAGAATGAAAAGCAGACACAGTTGGGTTTTAGTGCAGAAAGACAAAACGTCACATGAGAGTTTTTTCTGGCGCATATACATTTTCATGTAAGCTGATCGGCGCGCTGATGGTCAGCTTTCATCTTCTGTACTGTACACTGATGACCTCACATTCTTTATACACACTATTAAACATTGTTATACATTAAACACACATTCTGCAAGTTTGTGTGTTTGACAGAGTGTGTGTGTGTCTGTGTGTCCGCCGTCCGTTTATTCATGACTTACAGCTTGAGATGTGTGTGTTAGAAGCAGTTTGTGGCAGTAATGCATTGCTTAGTATTGTGCTAACTTTATTCAATAATCGAGCGGTGCAGGAATTAGTCTTTTCAGCACTTCCTGTTCCCTTTTCTGGAAGGTTTTTTCTGTCTTCTTCTGCTGTTCCCTTTAGTGTTTACTTCCTGTCTGTCTTCTTCTGCTGTTCCCTTTAGTGTTTACTTCCTGTCTGTCTTCTTCTGCTGTTCCCTTTAGTGTATACTTCTTGTCTGTCTTCTTCTGCTGTTCCCTTTAGTGTATACTTCTTGTCTGTCTTCTTCTGCTGTTCCCTTTAGTGTATACTTCTTGTCTGTCTTCTTCTGCTGTTCCCTTTAGTGTATACTTCTTGTCTGTCTTCTTCTGCTGTTCCCTTTAGTTTATACTTCTTGTCTGTCTTCTTCTGCTGTTCCCTTTAGTGTATACTTATTTTCTGTCTTCTTCTGCTGTTCCCTTTAGTGTTTACTTCCTGTCTGTCTTCTTCTGTTGTTACATTTGGTGTTTACTTCCTGTCAGTCTTCTTTCTGCGGATTGATATGACCGAACATATCCTCCTTAGCAACGGTCTGTTATCCTTAGCAACAGTCTGTTAGCGACAAATAACAACCTCTGGAATGTCCAAATTGACCAATCAGATTCAAGTATGTAATAAGTCTCGTTAAAGCCATCTCTCCCAGCACTATACATTGTCTTTAAGGCCCTTATATGATGCTTAGGGGGACCCTCGGGGCCCCGCTGTGGGTGAAATTAGCCCCAGATAATCATCTGCAGCCTGTTTTACAGCCCATCTCCCCAGAAGAGAGGGAACGCCTTGCCTCAGTGACCCCTTTGCTCCTAATCTATGGAGCTGTAATGGATGGTTTCTCAAATTAGCACCTCAAATTCATCTAACGTAAATAATCCTGAGGGTGTGGAGGGGAGGGAACGCAGCTGGGAATGACTTCTCCCATTAAGACGAAACGGAGAGACTGGGAAAAAGTGTGTTCTGTCGGATGATAGATCGGAAAAAAACTCTCGCACTGACACACTTTCTCTTTTTAAATCTACCTCTTCTCAATCTCCCACACTCCCCTCTCCGCTCCGCACGTCGTCATTGTGTCTTAGATCTCCCTTTCCGCCTGGTTTGGTCTGAAAGGTGATAGATGAAAAGAGGCGCTCTGTAGATGAAAGGAGCTGCGGAGAAGAATCAACACATGCTACACTCCCCCTTAAAGAAGCATAGTGATGCAACACACACACACACACACACACACACACACACACACCATAACGACCTAGAGATATGTGGCCCGTGGGAGGCGAGGTACGAGATGAATGCTGGCACATATGTTGAGGAGAAACACAGGACATAATTCTTCTGTTCATTCAGCGAGTCGTTTAACACGGATCTGTGTGAGATGATTACACAAAGGTCTGCGTCTGAACATGTCCTGCACTTAATCACAACTTTGAGTTTTTACCATTTTTATAATAATTTTTATAATAATTTCAATTCAGAACTTTCACCTCTGCGTTAAATCACAAGAGCAGTGAGCATGCAAACCACACACACACACACACACACACACACACACACACACACACACGCACACACACGCACACACACACACACACACACATACACACACACACACACTGTCCTGATTCTGTGGGGCCTGCAGCAGGAAATGTGTGAGCCATGAAGGCATGTGTTTATACTGGAGCAGGGGCGGACTGGGGGGAAAAAGTGGCCCGGGGATTAATTGACAGACAGGCCCACTTAATGTGCGGCATGTATCGGCCGGCCGGCGACGAAAGTATGTTACTTAACAAAAAACTCTATGCATTTTATGTTATTTTGGACCATTATTCATAAAGTAATCACATTACCTGAGCCCTTGAGTTGCCTAGAGCAAAATAGTTACGGCATATATTTTGTGATTTTAATGTTAACAGATCTTTGATGCAATAACATTTGGACCCAATTTGCCTGACTTGACACATGGAATAAAACATGAGTGTAGGAAGCATCCTCAATGTGGGTGAGACAATTTAACAGGGGGTGTGGGCAGGTGGTGGACCTCACCTCCTCTAGGGGGGTCCGGGGGCATGCTCCCCTGGGAAGATTTTTTTTTTAAATGTGGAAGTTAAATGCATCAATCTGGTGCACTTTGAGAGCAACATTAGGGACTAAATCTATGGATACATCTCTCAACACCCATATAAAACAGAACTGTAAACAGATTTACTTTTTCTTTCAACATTTATTTGAACAGCAAGTGGAGGCAAAAGTGACTGCACCCAAAACAATAAACCTGCTAGCTAACTAGCCTAAACTCAGTAACAGAATGTGGGCAGCACGTTCTTCTCCACAGCCGCGCGACCTCTGAGTCAGACGTCACTTCCCCCTTTTCTATCCTACGGGTACAGCCACTCCCCCTGAACCCCATTTCCCTGCCAACCCCCATCCCCCTCCCCTATGCAAGCCCCTCCCTCTGAACCCAGGGCTCGCTACAATACTGTATACTGTATACACAAACTATACAAAAACGCCTTTACGCCTTGGAGCTTGTTCATCCATCTGTAAGCAACTGCCAGCTCGGTCTCTCAGTCACTCACTCCTGATCGTTCACTGCGCAGTGACAGCTGCTACGGGCCTGATGTGTGAAAGTGAAACTATCTGATAGATAGAACATAGGTAGCCTATCAAAACGGCCCAGCCCAGTGGGGTGTGGCCGGAACACTTACAAATGTGGGCCGGTAGGATTTAGGCAAAAAAAAATAAAAAATGTATTTTAAATGTTTTTTTTTTTTTTTAAATGTTGGCCCTCCGGCCCACGCACAGCACCGGCCCACCGGGAAAACTCCCGGTACTGGAGACACCATCGCTGCTTCATCTGCTCTTCATCACCTCCTCCTCCTCTTCCTCATATATTCTCATATATTAAAAACAGCCTGAACACATGATTTTAAACTGATTATGTGTGTTTCTGAAAGATTAGCGATATTCGTGTTGGGTGTTTACAGGTAAACAAAGCCACACTTCAATACTGTACACACACCTGCAGTAATATGTTGTGGTCAGATACCTTGCTCAAGGACACTTCAATATGTTGACAGCAGGTTTATGGGATTGACGGATCAGATCAGGACTCTAACCCCCGTGAGATTTAGATATTGCACCGGTCCATATCGCAATTTTGATATCGTTTTGTGCAGCCCTACTTTTGGGTATTACAGTGTTTTTTATAAACCCATGAAACAAAGACGGCCTGTAATCCTGCTCCTACCGGCTCTCTGTTCGATTAAATTATCTACGGTAAGCTGCTGGTGGAGATGGTTTAGTTTAGTTTATTTGTTGATCGTGTCGTGGACAGTCCCCACTAATCAACTGTCACTAAAAACAGTAAATGGGGCAGCTTTAGCCAACATTGCTAATTTCCAGCTGTTGTCCCCGTCCAGATGATAACAGACACCAAATCACATCAACAGCATTAGTTATAAAGAAAGAATGAAAGACGTAGATGGAGGAGAAAGGATCAAAGAGAACAATAAAATGCAAACAACACACGTTACTACATACATGTCACATATTCAATTCAATTCAAAACCTTTATTTATCCAGGTAAAATCCCATTGAGATCAATGATCTCTTTTTCAAGGGAGACCTGCAGCAGTAGGTTCCACAAGAAGACATCAAAACATAAACAACAGAACAACAAAAGGACATCATACAGCAAAATGTACAGGGATTACAATTTAAATATTCAACCACATGTACAGGTACCAACAGCATCTGATTGAGTAGCATCCAACCGAGCTTTAAAAACATGTAGTGGTACTAGCTTGGTAATTTTCCATTCTTTTTGCAGACTGTTCCAAGTTAGTGGAGCTGCACATCTAAAAGCTTTCTTCCCTAAGACAGTCCTAGCACTTGGCACATTTAATAAAACCACAGCATGCGATCTCAGGCAATAAGTACTTTCAAAATAGCAATCACAATCATAACAGAAACCAGGGTCCATGATCCCAACATGTAACACACACGCCATATCCAACACAGACGAGTGTGTGCAGGTGTGGTTCTCAGTGAACCGTGTTAATGATGGAGAATCAACAGGGTGTTAGAAAAATATCACTGCTTCAATCTCAGCATCCATGTGTTTGTGATCCTCTCCAGAATGGAAGGAGTCGAAACAAAAAAAAGAATTTGTTGGTATTTTTCTCAAAATCTAAAAATGCACTTTTTCTAAAAAATCAGACTTTTTCTCAATATTCTGTATTTTTCTCAAAAATCTGTATTTTTCTCAAAAATCTTAAAATGATGACTTTTTTTCGACAAAAATCGGAAAAAATCTGACTTTTTCTACAAAAATCTGACTTTCTCAAAAATCTCAAATCTTACTTTTTCTCAAAATCCTGACTTTTTCTGAATACTTAAACATGTTAATAATCCCTGTTCTCCAGTTTGAGCTTCAACCTCAGGATCCATGTATCTGTGATCCTCTCCAGAATGGAAGGAGTCATCACATACAGAGACTAGTTCCTGAGCAGTGTCCTTCACATGCTGATATCCAAGAGAGGGAGTTACACAGTCACAAGTGTGCGTAGCAGATGCTAATTAGCGTTTTTTATGCTAACTAGCTTTATGGCTATTTTGTAAGTTGCACCCACCTTTATTTCTCTCAAAATATGAAAAATCTCCAAAAAAAATCTCCTCAGAATTTTTTTTTTTTTAAATCACTGAGCACTCATTGCCACCAATGCAAATGCAAATGAGTGCTCACTGGGTAAAAAAAAACAAAAAACACAAATTATACTTTGGGGGGAGCCATTATACTTTGGGGGCCCCCCAAAGTATTAACATGCTGTGGGAATCACTGTAATCACATAGCTATCATCTGCCTCAAACAGTCCTGATGCTCTTCTAGTAATCACACATCCTGTCATGTTCACAGCTACAGTTGGGATACCTTTGTTAGCATGCTACTCTCATGTTGGAGGAGGACATTCAGGATTTTCCGAACACAGGTCGATCCCGAGAGATACAGGATCAGCGAGGCTAAGTCCCAGAGCGCGTGAGGATCCCAGTGATTGAATGATGGAGTGTATTTGAGCCTTCGGACAGCCCTAACAACTTAATCCTCCATCGCTAACCCCCCCCCCCCCAACACATCCCCTCCCTAACTCCAGATCTACAGCACACATTGAGAGGACAGGGCTTAAGTGGTAAAAAAAAGGAAAGAAAGCTCCTTAATGATTTAATCAGCGGAGATATTTCTTGGTACACTGTGCGCAGTTAGTGATTATGGAGCGGGATTAAAAGGACGAGGTTGTGCTTTTTTGATTGGGGTTAGAATCTGATCCGAGGTCAGTCTGCTGCTCGGGGATGATCCTTTGTGGAAAAGAGCAGATCCACTCAGGCATGCAACACAGAATATTACCCGTGCTTTTTCACACAAATACGACTCAGTGGAGCCGGGAATAAAACTCATGTTGCTTTCATTTAAATGCAAGTAATAATGCAAAATTAATAAATCCTTCCCATACTGTTGTATTATTATCTAATTCTACATTTTTATTTGTCATTTTTTGACATATTTTTCTTTCAGGTTTTTTTCACAATAATGCATGTTTTCTTTTAGTAATACTGTAAAAAATAGTATGTACTTTGAAAAAAAAGTACATGTATGGACTAGGGCTGTATCCGAATATCCGAATATTCGTTCGTTGGAGTACTATTCGGGTTTCAATTTCGTTATTCGGATATTCGTTTTGTTTGTTTTTCCCCCGTTTTTTTTCCAAATTGATTTTATTGAAATCTCCAATATCAACGTGAGAGCTTGAGCCTCTTCGGGGGGTGCTAACACTTAACCATAAACGTTATCGTTTTCTTTCTCCGTCTTTATATGTAGATATTACTTTTTCTCCGTTAATCTCCGTCACGTTGTTTCCATAGCAACAACAACTTCCTGTCAACTGCGCTAACTCTCCTTCAAAATAAAAGCATGTCCATAAAAAATAGGAAGCCAAGCCAAATTACACTTAAGACATTTACAACTGCAACGAAAGTAACAAACACAATGCGATATCCTTTTCAATTTCAAAGAACACAAATTGGGTTACATTAACAAATAACTATAAACAACAATACTGTAGAATAACAAAATGGATGCCGTGAATACACCGAAATACACGCGTTGAAGCGGTTCGCTGCTGATTACTACGTCCCCCACCCCCCGCGCGCGGGCCAAATATTCGCTGCTGATTACTACCGAATATCCAGAGCCCGAAAAATGGTATTCGGGACAGCCCTAGTGTGACAAATTAAGTGATATCTAAACAACATAGGAGTAAAAACAACAAGTACAAACACCACAAAAATATACTTAACTGGACTAGCCCTTTGTACATTAACATGTATATATTGATCACATGGATGACTGTTAATATCTGTTTGTATGTAAACTACATTTAATCTTCACTCACTATCCTTGTCTGTGCTTAAGACTTATTCCTGTTGCAGCTAAAACACCTGAGTTTCTATACAGGTATCAATAAAGGTTAATCTTATTTTAAGTACAGTACTCGAATAAATGTACGTAGTTACATTTCACCGCTGCCAAATGGACTCTGGATTACTACAGTCCCGTCTCTGTGATTATAAAGACTGTTGGCACTGTGAGCGGCACATTCAGGAAGTTTTCAAAGTGGAGCCCATGTGGAAACTCTCCTCTCGGTGATCATGAAGTCGCCACCTGTGTTTCCTCACTGACGTTGATCTTGGCTTCTCTGGCCTGGTTTAAAAACGCTGCTGACTCTCCCGTTTTGATTGGACTAATCACGGTGGGCTTCCTGCGAGGAGCTGTTTTGCACTCAACGGTTCTGTTCCCGATCTGCGGTTCCTCTTTGACTTGCGTTCGCTAACTAAAGGAGACAGAGAGGTTTAAAGAAAAAAAGACGTTGCCAACAAGCTTCCTGTTGGAGGTGAACGAGGAGAAGGAAAGAAAGAGGAGAAGAAAGACTGGGAAGAAGTTGAAATGGAAAGATCCCAGTTCTTAGAACGTACCAATTAAAGGAACATTCAGGAGCGGTTTCTGCAGAACACAAAATCCGGCCTACAGGGCTTTACATAGTGAGTCCACTTCTCCCCGTTTGTAGTCATTTGCTCCAATTTATGATTGACATTATCTTTTCCATATTGTAAATATCCATTGAGATGTCCATCCGTCCATTTAGAGTCGGGCTATCCTTCAATAACCTTTTCCTAGTTAATGCCTTTTTAGCGGCAAACAGCCCAGACAGAGAATCTGAAAGAAAAAAGACATTGCCAACAAGCTTCCTTTTGGAGGTGAAAGTAGAGAAGGAAAGAAAGATGAGAAGAAAGATAGAGGAGAAGAAAGACTGGGAAGAAGTTGAAATGGAAAGATCCCAGTTCTTAGATCGTACCAATTAAAGGAACGTTCAGGAGCCAGTTTCTGCAGAACGCATTAGCAGCCGTTCCCTCGCTGTGTTCTCTCTCTCTCATTTCATCTTACGATCCCGGTGGGGTTCCCAGTGGTGAGGTACTTCCTGTTGTAAGTTTTCCTTCAGTGTAGGAGTGCTTTCTGTCTCGCTGGAGCATTCAAGGACTCTTTGTAAGTTCAGGAGGAACAGAAATATGACCACGCTGCAATGTAATTAGTTTGTTTTGTGACCCAAATGAAGTTTCTACTAAGCCTGCAACTTTAAATGACTGTTGTACTGGTTGCCAAATGTGCAATTTACAATAATTTTAACGGCTAACCTTTAAAATTAGGAGTCATTTTTTGAACAATTGGTCCCTGAGTTCAGACAGAAGTATGCAAAAGCAAGCTAATCATTTCCCGTTGTTTACCTATAAGCTTGCTGAAATGCCAACAGTCACAAAACCATTATATTAGCTGTAGCTAGCAAATCAAGCTGAGTTATGAGTTGGATAAATAAGATTGTTTTCGGCTTACTTGTTGTACATTTACTGCTCAACTTGCATAATTACATTTTCAGCAGTATTTTTTCAACAGGACAGGTTTTTCCGATAAGGTCATGCTATCATGTTTACTCTGGTTACGTTTGCTTGAGTGTAAACTTCCCCTAATCCAATGCAAGACGTTTGTAACCCAACAAAAACAATGTAGTTAGTTCTGGATTTGCTCCTTGGATGTAACACAAGCTAGTTAGCCACAAATGCTAAAATTCAAAGTTACATTTGAGACGTTTATTGCTTTTAAAAGAGCCCAACGCTCACCTCTTAGAGAATCCAGATGGCCCAAATACACATTATCTCCATAACAGGGATTTATATTCAGTCAAATCGGATTCACAAGGTTTTGATTGGATTTCGGGTTACAGTACCAATATTGCATCGCTATGATAGACTTTTTTAAAGAACTACTGATGCAAGTTGGATTAGGAAATAATAGAAAAAACACAGATGTGACCAGAGCAGATCAGCTATTAGATCGATTTGATCGGAAAATCAGAAAACCGATCCATAAAATTCCCTAAAAGGATAACTTGGAGAGTGTCTTTATGCTTTGTTCTACGCTTGTTTGTAAACCCGTCTCTTTGGGGACTCTGAAACTCTCTTGGCTCCAATGAAGGAACCTTTGGCTCCACGTCTTGTTTGGCTGTCTGTTCTCTCTCTTGGGATGAATTGTTTCAGCCAACAGCATCTTCCTCCTCCCGCTGAGATTTGCCTTCACTTGAACGCGTTCGGGGAGATAAACAACACATTTCGCCCGGCGTTTGCTCGTAACGTGAAGTTCCCATCTCGAGAATAGATCACATTACATTTCTGAATCCCACATCACAGCCGTTCCTTTTCACGGATCGTTCCAAAACAGTCTCTGGATCTTTTGACCCTCCTTCACGAGATGATGGCTGCCGCAGATGTAGGACTGCGCCTCAGTGCCTCATAAACGCCCTGATGAGACGAGAGGAGATGACGGAGGAAGACCAGAGCGCAGTGGGATTCTCTGATGAGCGTTACTGTAACTTGAAGAGAGCTCCAGACCCTCTGTGGGAACAATAAAATGCACAAAAGGATGTTGTTAGGACGGAGATGCTCGGGTATCTCTTGACTTCACTGTGCTGGCTCAGCGTATTTTGCACATCTGGGGAAACCATATCTGTGTGAACCTCAGCAATCAACTCTAATGACCAATACTTCACTTGGGAGGTGTGTTAACACAGGAAGGGAAGCATTAACAGGCCTTTGAGCAACTTCTGAGTCATTACAGTAATGCAGGAATATGTCTTATTCTAAATTAGTTTTAGCACTTTCCGTGATCCCTCGTGTGGAAGGCAATGGTTCTTTAAATGTGTTTTTGCTTATTAACTGGTTGAAATAATGTTGAAGAGATATTGAAGTTTTCTTGTACGACATAAAATACACCAGTTAATGGTGGATTTAAAAACAGAAGTTGCTAACAAGTGTCTAAATGAGATGACTAAACGTCATCACACCCAACATTAGCCACCTTTAGCTTAGCGGTGGTGACGTGAAGTTATGTGACCGTGCTGTAGTTTATTTATAGCCCAACATTAGCCTCCTTTAGCTTAGCGCTGGTGATGTGAAGTCATGTGACCGTGCTGTAGTTCCTTTATAGCCCAACATTAGCCTCCTTTAGCTTAGCGGTGGTGACGTGAAGTCATGTGACCGTGCTGTAGTTCCTTTATAGCCCAACATTAGCCACCTTTAGCTTAGCGGTGGTGACGTGAAGTCATGTGACCGTGCTGTAGTTTCTTTATAGCCCAACATTAGCCTCCTTTAGCTTAGCGGTGGTGACGTGAAGTCATGTGACCGTGCTGTAGTTCCTTTATAGCCCAACATTAGCCTCCTTTAGCTTAGCGGTGGTGACGTGAAGTCATGTGACCGTGCTGTAGTTCCTTTATAGCCCAACATTCATACACTTTTGAGATCACTTTCTGCAATAATCCAATGGAAAAATACCATTAGCTTTTGGTGGAAACAGGAGGATGCTGCCTTCAGGGACCACTACATATGAAGTCTTCTGTTTTCAATACTCAGCATGAGAATCACTGCAGCAATTTGTCTGTACTGCAAATGAGACAAACAAACATCATGAAACAAACAAACTCCCCTTTTCTTGCTCCTCTCTTTGTACGCATTGCTTGGTTTGCATTTCTTCACGGCAGCATTTTTGTGTAGGTGTGTGTAGCAGACCACATCTCCAGGTTTTTTTTTTCGGGACGAGGAATTTGAAACTTAGGCGAAACATACAGATTCCTTCCTTCATCAAGCTCTGCCACGGTGAGGAGAGAGAAGGAAAGGGAAGAGACTGGGAGATGACCATTAGTCTGTAAGATAAGTGAAATCACATGTTGGCAGTGGTTCTGGTGGAAAAGACAAAGAAGGAAAAGAACAGGGTCGAGTTTCAGGATGATGCGCAAGATGAGGTGAAGCCGAGCAGGGCAGATAGAGCTGATAAGATGAGTTATTTCTTATATTAATAACATACTGTAGCGCTGTCTCGTCCTGGTAAAGGATTGCTCAGAGGGTTTATTGAAGCCTCGTTACTGAAAAGCGTACATTTCCACTGCATTGAACGGCATTCTTCTGCACATCTGAGCTCTGATTGGTCAAAGAGAAGCGTGACACGTGACATGCTGTACAAACTGACCATTTCTAAATAACCAAGCTAAAAAAAGTGTATTTACTACACTGAACAAAAATATAAACGCAACACTTTTGTTTTTGCTCCCATTTTTCATGAGATGAACTCAAAGATCTAAAACATTTTCTATATACACAAAATAACCATTTCTCTCAAATATTGTTCACAAATCTGAAAGAATCTGTGATAGTGAGCACTTCTCCTTTGCCGAGATAATCCATCCCACCTCACAGGTGTGGCATATCAAGATGCTGATTAGACAGCATGATTATTACACAGGTGTGCCTTAGGCTGGCCACAATAAAAGGCCACTCTGAAACGTGCAGTTTTGCTTTATTGGGGGGGTCTGGGGGGGTCCGAAAACCAGGCAGTATCTGGTGTGAGGGGTAGGGTTAGGGTTAGGGTTAGGGTAATGTTGTGAATTGAGTGGCCCATGGTGGTGGTGGGGTTATGGTATGGGCAGGCGTATGTTATGGACGACGAACACAGGCCACTCGATTCACAACATTACCCTACCCCTAACCGATCGATTTCATTATATAAATAATATGTATATAAAATGAATAAATGAGAATGGTATCTGTGTTGTTGATCTGTAATATCACAGTGTTACGTTGATTTGTTTGTCCTTCTCGGACCATGCTCTACGCATTTCAGTGGTTTTGTGTTAGAAAAGAAAGCAACCAATCAGATCTTGTTCTGGGTCTCTGGGTAGAATATCCTTCAACCAAGGTATTCTACATCCTTGATCGAATGCCCTGGCCGTTGCACTGAATGAGAGCGTACGTTTGGACTGACAGTTTGATCAACCAATCATATATTGGTTTGTAGCCAATGGGCGTATTCTTTCAGAGTTCCCCTCGGTTCCAGGTGCTCTAGAAGGCCCGCTAGTTAACTGGCTCGAGACAGAGGATCTAGAATGCGACGAAGCAATTCATGCCGTCTTATTGTTTTTAACGTTGAAATGACAAGTGCAACAGGTGAAGATGAAGTTGTTGCGGAATTGTTGTGAGTACCCTTTGCAAGACGACAATTCAGTGAAAAGACGGATATTATAATGCGGCGGAGGGGGGGGGGGGGCGGGGAGAGGGCGGCTGGGTGGGTGTGTCTACAGAAGGTCCAGTTGTGATAGACACGGTTCGCCACTGGTTTTTAGCAATTGAAAGACAGAACCTGTCGGTTGTCAGTTCGCCCTGAACGCAAACCTTTGTTGATCTCCTGACTCCGACACAGCAGCAGCAACTGTGGCTCGTTTTTACCTGACATCCCGAGCCATCACTCACTCGCTCCTCCTCACACACTCCCTTTTGTTGACTGGTCTCCTGTTGGACGGCGGCCAGACACTCAGACGGGGTGAGGGATATCCGTTTAGCCTCACCCTCCTCCTCTTCCTCACCCTCGTCTCCTCTAATCCACAGCGAGGTTTAATCCCGTCCCTGGTGCCCCTGGTAATGCAGGCTTGATTTCATTATGGTGTTTAATGGGCGAACAACAGACTGGGTTACAGAGCCGTGAGCTGCGTGGGTCCCAGTTTGGGAACATTCCCCCGGGCGTTCCTTAAGACGTTTCTACCATTCCTCTCTGCACTTGAACTCAACACTTCTCATTCTGAATATCTGCATGGCTCTACGAACGGCAAAGTTCA